>PVKC010011501.1:0-24615 GCA_004027635.1 Crocidura indochinensis
ATCCAGTCTTTAACTCTTAATTTATATAACCTTTACTTTCAGAATATAACCAAGCTTCAAAAACTTTCATCCTTTCACTGGAATGAGCAGATCACTATCTTTGACTTGTATATATGACTTTATAAATAGTCATTATATCTCTACCCTACATCATCATAGAATGTGTATTCCATTAGACTGTTCAAAATAATAAGAGAAAAATATCTTTTTGGACCTTTGGATGTGTAAGAAACTCTCTTTAATGGTAGTGATGTTGGAGGAGGTCATGTAATAATAGGTAGGGATCAGATTAAGGAACCCACATGTGTTTTTTTCACTTGAACATTCTCATAATACTGTAATTATAGGAGCTTGAACTTAAAATGATATTTGAATTGGGTGTTTATAAAGGGACAAATTTTTGAACAAAAATTTTAATCGAACCACCAGAAAATAAAGGCATTGCAATGCCCCATGTATTCATTTTTCTAGGCATTCAGAGTAAAAGAAATTTACCTCACATATATAAATGTATTTCAAACATCAATAAATGTTTGAAGGTGACAAGTTGGTGACTAAAGTAATACATGGGTGCTTCAGAAAAGGCAAACATGTACTGAGATTCACTTTATCCCTGACCTCACTCTCATACTGAGTCGCATGTGCACCCTACAAAGCTGTGGCCAGGAAGCCTGGACTTGCTCCTTCAGAGTATAACTGTAGTTACCTGTACTTCAGGTGACTTGAACCCAACACTGTTCTCTGCAGCGCACTAATGGAAATGACTTGCTCTCTTCTGTGCCTGGCTCCCACCTTTCCCTTCTTCAAAAATTTGCTCCAGCGCAGCCCGAGAGATAGCAATGAGGTAGGGCATTTGCCTTGCATGCAGAAGGACGGTGGTTTGAATCCCGGCATCTCATATGGTCCCCCGAGCCTGCCAGGAGTGATTTCTGGTTCCCATTTGGAAACTTCTGCTGGTTTAAAAAAGGCAGATTTCCAAGGAAGGACTTGAGCACACAGTCTAGAGCTAACAGAAAAATGCTACACTCCAACCCCAATTATACTCAAAACTACTGCTGCCCCACTGGATCTGGACCACTCAAACAACCCCACGGATGATTATATAACCTATTGTGGTCTAGTGATTTTAATCTCAAATCTCTTCATTTATATGACCTAAATTTACCAGTACGTGTGATCCTCTGTTGCTCAGGGCATTCCATACCAGGGGCTTAGTGTTCAAAGAGGGTTAAATCATATGGGTAAGGGGCCCAGGAGATAGCATGGAGGTAAGGCGTTTGCCTTTCATGCAAAAGGTCATCGGTTCGAATCCCGGTGCCCCATATGGTCCCCTGTGCCTGCCAGGAGCAATTTCTGAGCGTGGAGCCAGGAGTAACCCCTGAGCACTGCCGGGTGTGGCCCAAAAACCAAAAAAAAAAAAAAAAATCATATGGGTAATGGGCTGCTTGGGAATCCTTAAATTTTAAAAATATGTCAATGAATAAAACAACAAAAACTTTCCATCAAGGATGTACATTCAGTTGGAAGACCACAAACAATAACCAAAGTAGACTTATGAGAACTTCTTTCCAAGAAATTCTGAAGTGACAGTTTTATAAATGAAAAACTGAGATTCATAGATTCCAATTGAAATTCATGCTTCACCTCTTCAATGATCTTATGCTAGAAACAGCTCTTTGTCCAACCATTAGAAATTGTCAACCATGTCACCATAGTAGACAATCAATCCAAAATATATTATAGTTAAGTGGAGAGTTCTGTGTACTATAAGAAATGTTTTCAGGAAAAGGGGCTAAAAGTTTTCAAGGCCGAAGCAATAGTATAGTAATAGGGCTTTTGCCTCGCAAGCGGCTGACCCAAGACAGACTTCAATCCCTGGAGTCCCATATGGTCCCCCAAGCCAGGAGTGATTTCTGAGCACATAGCCAGAAATAACCCCTGAGTGTCACTGGGTGTATCCCCAAAAAAATCCAAAGTGAACAAAAAAAATCTTCAAGCAGAATTATCAATGTTTTAATTCATTACCTGCACATGATTCCTACAATAGGAACTGTCAAATAATGCAGTAACTTTACAAAGAAGGATAATTCACTATAAAGACACCTAAGTTACTAGGAAACTCAGAGCAGTTTCCTGTGACTAACAGTGTCCTTTTCTGGACTATTTGAAGAACACAGAAAAAAGATGACAACAGAGATGACTCAAACTTTCAGTTTTCAGAGGTAGACTTCCCTAAAACTCAGATTTGAATACAGCTGAATTTCAGGAAAGTCATAATTTCCAGTATGTGATCTAAACTCTCTTCCATAACAGTGGAAGCCTTACTAATCAATACTTACCGTCTAGACATACATATGGTTAGCAGTAGCAAAATTGGCTTACGCTAAGGAAATGATTCTTTATATCAATGAAGTACACACCGTAGAAAGATAAAGAGCATCAAAGCAGGAAATAGGCAAAAAGATTCACTATGCAGATGCTTAGTTAATTCAAAGTTCTTTTAACAAACGCTCTAAACATTTAACTAGAATATTTTTAGTAAGGTTAAGTAATTATTAATTATCTTATTATATATTCTAAATATATTCCATAATTTATAAAATAATAAAATGTCATTATACTGCCTTTGTATGTTATCTATAATACACAATTTTATATGTGAATATAAACAACATAGACAGGTCACTGAATTTTATGCTGTTGATTTACTTAATTCTTTCATGTAACATCTGTGAAAATTATTGCTATTATTATTTTCACATGTTAGTATACAGTATACAGTTTCGACCTTTTTTACACACATTATTCAGTTCCTAGTTTTGATTAATGGCCTCTTAAAATAACCCATTTCTTTGTTTCTAAAATCAGTCTTTGTTTCTAAAATCTGCTGTCTGCTCATTTACTGGGAAGGTTTTACAAGTTATGGAAAGAAGAGATAATACTTTGTAAAGATAAAGGTGTCAATGAAAATATTTATTCTTTTAACATTGTCAACAGTTCCTCAGAAATTCCCTGCATATTTGCTTTCAGTTTCTTAAGTATAAGCAGCTGCAATATATCAGCCCACACTCATGCAAAGTTTACTATGCCCTTTGTGTGCTCACTCTCCTTCTCCTACCTAACTTATTGACATTTCCAACTCCAGAGAGCCTTTTTACCCTCAGCTGAAGTAGACATGGAAACTTAAATGCTTTAAAGGTCACAATGTGCATGTGCTTTTTATATGTGTGTCATTTTCCTGTATTACTCTGTACCCCATGAAAACTTTATTTTCATTCAAGGACCATGATCAGTGCATGATCAGTAAGTGAGTCATGGATAAAAGTCCAATATATAAGTCATGACCCATTTGTTTTACCGTACTCAACAGCTAAAGTCACAAGCATTACACACATTAATGTCAAAATGAGTCATTATGTTACCTTGAATGTAAATGATTGGTCACTACTCTTGCATCTCCATACAAATTTCTGATCTTTTCTGTTCCTGTTCTCCTCACCTATGAAATAGTTTCCTGAGCAGGAAATTTTCTTTACAATACCCCACTTTTATAAAAATATAATGCTGATTGGTAACTGGCTAAACATATTATAAAACTTCTCAGGCTTTGAAAATATCTAATGTATATGGAGGAAGTTCAGTTACACAATTTTTCAGTGATGGAATAATTTTATTATATATTTCAAGTATCTTGAATAAAATGCATAATAAAAACATATTGGTTAATGTTAGATACATAAATACTATATTTTTCTAGATCAATTTGTCTCTCCTAAAAAAAGCATATTGATGAAAGTGATTTAATCATAATATGAAGTTTCTATAATGTCAATTTCCATTTTGTGATTGATCATTTACTCATTTTTCCAGTTTTAAAGTAGAAAGTATCAATGATATATTTATCATTAGGGCTAATACTCTATATTGAATTTTACTTATATTTTCAGTTGTCAATGAACCTCTACAAGTTGTTAGGATTAATAATACATACAGGAATATTTGCGGTAGTATTTTACCTGATTAGTTGTTTTCCCTTGATGATATTTGCTTTTTAATAAATATTTTCAATACTGAATATGGAACCATAAGCACCAGCTCTAGTAATCCCTGAGCACAGATCAGGAGTAAGCCCAATTATACTGATCACTACTAACTGTGACTCCAAATACATAGAGATAAACACATATAAATTTTATATTATCTGTATTTGATGCTTGAGGCACTAAAGAGTCACATATTTTATTTTAGTATTTGAACTAAAAACCAATGTGAAACATTTATTATCATGTACCATTTTCAAATATTTGGCCCACACCCAGTCAACTTAGAGTACAGTCAGGAGTAAGCCCTGGGAACACTCCTGACAGGGCTTAAGGGTTCATATGAGATGCTGGGAACTCAACTTGGGTTGACCATATGAAGGCAACTGCTCTGCCCACAATACTATCATTCTGACCCCTATGCAAACTGATTTTTTTATATTTACCACACCATTATAACTATATCCTTATTTGCATTAGTAATTGGGAACACATTTAATCGCAGAACTTACTGAGTATGTCAAAATGTTTAACTATCCCAGATCTTTTTCTTCCTTATATCATTACTTATGCATCTTATTTTTAACCTTGACTTTCATTCTAGTAGTGAAAGTTTAAGTGATTTATTTAAAATAAAAAGGCTTCTCTCTTTTGTCCGGGGGTCAAACCAGTTGATACTCAAGGATTACTCCTTTCTTTACACTGATGAGTTCAGTAGTCCATATGGTAGGGATTCCAGGGAGTTAACCATAGGCAGCCTTGTGCAAGACAAGAAATTTACCTGCTCTACAATTACTTCACCTTACAATAAAAAGATTTTTAAGAACAGATAAGGATTGAACACTCTTTTTTTGTGTGTGTGTGGTTTTTGGGTCACACCCGGCAGTGCTCAGGGGTTACTCCTGGCTCCATGTTCAGAAATTGCTCCTGGCAGGAACTGGGGACCATATGGGGCACCAGGATTCGAACCGATGACTTTTTGCATGAAAGGCAAACGCCTTACCTCCATGCTATCTCCCGGGCCCCTGAACACTCTTCTTAACTCAGAACTCATTGCTGTCAATCTTCTATCCCATTTCTCCCTTCTTATGAAATATTTATAGATATGGCATATTAAAGTTAATTTGTTTACATTTGGCCTGACCTCATTTACTCTTTCAAAGTCATAATTGCAGAGGAAACAAGAACAGCCACTCATTTTCAGTAATTAAATATAATATAACCTTATTAATTTTATTATTACTTTTCCTAGAGTTCAGAATTTTCAAGATCTTTTTTTGTTTGTTTTTTGGTACTTGAGCTACACTCAGTGATGCTTAGGGGCTGCCCCTGGTTCTGCACTCAGGAATTACTCCTAGTGGGGCTTGGTGATCTATAGGGGAATGCTGAGGATTGAAACCAGGTTGGCTGCTTGCAAAGCAAGTGTTTTAAAACCTCTATTGTTCTGGCCCCAAGGATTTAAGGAATAAAAAACCTAAATATACTTACTGCAGTAAGCATCTTGAAAAATTGAAGGCATCTCGTTCTTAAGGTAGATAGAAGAAAATGATAAGTGGCTTGGGTTTCTTTGTTCGTGTTTTTGTTTTTTTGCAAATTTAATATCAAATAAGGCAATAGAAGTTTGCTTTTTTCTTATGTAACTGACCTTAAGTGTTATAAAATAGCACAAGTCTGATTTAGTGCACTGTTATTTCTTATTTAATATTTTTAGAAGCTATTGGAGTTACCCTGCTAATACTATCCAAAAAGTAATTAACTTCAAGATCTTGTGTTTTTCCTTCAAAAGAATTAAAAGATGGGCCTGGAGAGATAGCACAGCGGCGTTTGCCTTGCAAGCAGCCGTTCCAGGACCAAAGCTGGTTGGTTTGAATCCCGGTGTCCCATATGGTCCCCCGTGCCTGCCAGGAGCTATTTCTGAGCAGACAGCCAGGAGTAACCCCTGAGCACGGCCGGGTGTGGCCCACCCAAAAAACAAAAAACAAAAAAACAAAAAACAAAAAAAAAAACAAAAAAACAAAAAAAAAGAATTAAAAGGTAATAATTACCATTTTGCCAATATTATATGTGCTATTTTGATTCTACTAAAATGTTCATCTCCAGAATGTTTTGTGTAAACAGCTAAAATTAATATATAATTATGAAAGGGAATATGCGTAACAATGTGTCATGGATCACATATTAGCAAAGATTAGTATAATCTTTTTAATATTTTAAGAAGAAAACTTAGAATATTCATAGCTTCTACTATATTCTAAATATTAAATAACCCAAATTCTCTATGGATACAGCAAAATATTTTATGTTTAATAAACAAAAATATTCATGATGAGAAATCACGAACAGAAGTGCTTGTGTCTGGTTGGGCTTATATACAAGTTCTTATTGTTAGGCTTCACAAGAAAAGTACTTCCAGTATATATAAGAGGTAGAAAAAAAAACACTAACAAAAAATGAATTCACCGAAGGTTTTGTTATTTTTGATCCTCAGGATGGCTATGTATAAACACCATCCTGTGAATTTGCAGTGGCATACTTTCTACATGACTAAGAATTATTATTCTATTTTTAAAGCGAGCTTTATTTTTTTTAATATTATTGTCACCTGCCCCATACTTACAATGACTAATATAATCTATAGATGTTTAAAATGAGCAACCCTGGTTGTCCATCCCAGGGTAAAGCACTCAAATGGAAATAAACTTTGTAGTGTGTGTTAAAACTGCCTCCAAATTCTATAGAGACTCCATAGTTCTGAAAAATTAACCCTAAGAGACCTATTAAATCAAAAAAGCTTGACTGGCATCTTAACAATGATTTATGATTTTGAATGGACTAATTAGCTTAGGAGGGTGAGAGGATTTATCTTTATCCAAAGGAAAAATTCAAGCTGCCTCAGATCTTCCTCCCTCAGTGGTTTTCTACAAGCTTTCTCTCTGATTATTTTAGAACTCCCATTTTCACAGGTTAAAAAATTTAAAGAAAT
The DNA here is from genome assembly GCA_004027635.1 of Crocidura indochinensis. Classification (NCBI taxonomy): domain Eukaryota; kingdom Metazoa; phylum Chordata; class Mammalia; order Eulipotyphla; family Soricidae; genus Crocidura; species Crocidura indochinensis. Next base: position 7,024 of record PVKC010011501.1, read on the forward strand.
AAATAAAAGAAAATATATTTGAATATTGTTTGGGGGTGCAAATGTGGATATACTACACTCTATATGCAGAGAATTTCCAAATGGAAGTAAAAAATGGAATAAATATATCAAAATATAATAGACATGATCATTTTATTAGGTTATTTGAGGAATTTTTGTTGCTTTTCCTTTTTTGGTCCAAGAATTTTTTTAAATTATTTAAGGAAATTGGAGAAAATAACAATAACATATATACACATACACAACATATTGCTCATTATATATATTATTTGGTATTTCAACATTCACTTTTATTGCATGTTTTCATAACACAGAGAAATAAATTCATACTGAGAGCAAATTAAAATATGCATTTAAGATTGAACTAGGCAAAACTAAGCAAAATTATTGTTTTATTTAGGGTTGATTAAATTACTAGTAAAAAAATTTATGATTCGTCAAGATACCCAATCTACAACAAGCTATATACAAAAGAGACTTATTACACTTGCAGTCCAGGGGCAAAGAAGGGAAGAATGGGATACATGCTGGGAACAGGGGTGGAGGGAGGGCAACACTGGTGGTGGGAATGGCCTTAATTCACTGTCACTATGTGCCTTAAATATAACTGTGAAACACTTGCATTTCACATTGGTCACAATAAAAATTATTTAAAATAAATAATTTATGATTCGAGTATATCTACAGTGACTATATTAACTGAAAACGGAAGTGATCAAAGTTAATAATCTTTACCTTAGTGTGCAGAGATATAGGACAGTAGGCAGAGCACTTACCTTGCATGTAAGTATTCTCCAGCATTCATTTGATCCCCCAAACCCTGCCAAGAGTGAGCCCTGAATACAGAGCCAAGCCTGAATACAGAGTAAGTCCTGAGCACTGCAGGGTGTGCCCCGCCCAAAAAAAATCCTCCCTTTATTGATCATTCTAAGAATCATTATGAAGGAATCTATTGAAAGAGAAATCATTTCTCCTTATGCTTCTCAAACTTTCTCCAAACTTAAAACTTAACTTGTATTGCTTTCCTATGGCTCTGGGTCTAATACATGCAGAGGTAGTTGTATCATCCCTTCCAACATTGCTTTATCTAAAAGTAGGATCTCAGAGAATAAGCATTCAAAATGCCGATATTCTGGGTCAGAGAGATAAGACAGTGGTAGGGCGTTTGTCTTGCACAGTGCCGACCTAAGACTGATGGTGGTTCAATTCCTGGCATCTTATATGGTTCCCCGAGCCTGCCAGGAGTGATATCCGAGCACAGAGCCAGGAATAACCCCTGAGTGCGGCTGAGTGTGGCCCAAAAACTACAACAAAATATTGATGTTCATGCTTCCTGCTGTATAATTAGTAATAAAGTCTTTATTCTGTTAGTACACCAATAAGCACTAGGAAATATTAAAATTTTATCCTATTTAGAAGCTACTAGAAATTTTCTGTATCTTTGTTTTAGAGGGTCAAAATATGTGAAGACTCTAAAAATGCCTGGCTGAAAGTGACCTGCATTGAGATTGATCAGAAAGAAAGCTTCAGTTGAATTCATTTTGAATTTATTTGTGGTTAAAAATTAGCAATGCCTGCCAAGCCAGCCAGCAGGTGGGCTACATCATGCACAACATTTGTTCTGACCTTGTGAAGTTGATTTGTTTCAGTGCCAGCTACATAGAATGTGCTCGGTAAGTGTTTACTAAATTTCATGCTTATTGAAACTCCAGGATCTGATTCTAGACTACAAAGAATGCTCATTCGAATGAGTATTATTGAGTCTACCAATTCCTGGACACACATCCACATATCCACATGTGTGTTTCATTAAAATAATCATCAGTATATTTTCTGAACATACAAAACTTGATTATACTACACAAAAAAGTAAGCTACTTTAATAGATGCAGCTCTGAACCAGAGCAGGGAAAGGGAAAAGTTGAGGATAGAATTGAAGAAGAAGCAGGAGGAGCATTGAAAAGATACAGAAAAAATAGACAATCAAAATTTTGTTAACAGTATTTAGTACACAACTTTGAGTCACTTCTTAGAAATCATTCTAAACACATTCATTTTTTTATCTTTTTATTTTAGGCATCCTGATTTAGAGTATTGTTAATGGTTGCTTTTTGTGTTTACAATGCTGCAGCACCTTCACCAGTATCCTCCACTAAATAGGCTATTAGAATCTTCATTTCAAACATCTAGAAATAACACTTATAAAAATATCACATTATCCCCAAGCACAAACTGGTATGCTGCTAAGGTCATGATGGTTTAATTATATGCTAAACTGAGAAAAGAGAAAGAGAAGGTACTTATGAATTATCTAAGTAAAAACTATGTAATATTCAACTATGTAATATTTAAGGAGAATATTACATAGTTAAATTAAGGAGAATATTACATAGTTGAAATAGGTGTCCTTGGACCAGAGAGTTAACACAGCAGTAGGGCATTTGTCTTGCATGCAGCCAATCCAGGAGGGACCTGGGTTCAATTCCCAGAATCCCATATGGTCCCCCAAGCCTGCCAGGAATGATTTCTGAATACAAAGCCAGGAGTAACCCCTGAACACCACCAGGTGTAGCCCAAAAAACAGAAATAAAAAACAAGCAAGCAAACAAACAAAAAGAAATATGTGTCCTTCAGTGAAAATATTTATATTATTATAATAAAAATGGCATTTAAAAGTCCAGCTCATGAATGAAATTAGAATATTTTATTTTCATTAAATAAAGTAAATGAGAAAAGGGATTTTGACATTGGCTATGTCAAATCTCAATTTCCATTGTCTTCCTGTCACTTTTCTCCATTTTTGCACCTTAGACTTCCCTTCTCTAGCATGTTGAATGATGTCTATTAAGTTTTGGGGAAAGTTTCTATAATTGAAAGAGTAGAATGCACTAGAGGATAAAATGTATATGGACAAAAAGATAAAAATGTGAAGACATGACTAGAGTGATAGCACAGGTAGGTCATTTGCATTGAATGAACCAACCCAAGTTTGATCCCCAGCATCCCATTTGGTCCCCCGAGTCTTCCAGGAATGATTTCTGAGCACAGATCCAGGAGTAACCCCTGAGTGCTGCCAGGTGTGGTCCCCAAACAAACAAAAAATGTGAAGACAATATTTAGAAAAATTAAGCAATAATGAATAAAGGAGTGGTAAATGCAGAAAAATATAATAGGCTCTGGATCATCTTTGAAATATGATTTGATGAAAGAAACTGTGACAATCTGTGACAATCATAAATAATGACCTTCATGCCTAAAAAACTTCCTATTTCTAAACTATTTCCCTTTTCATAATCCTATCTGGTGAAGGCAGGTGCAGAAATAAATATTGAGAGTGAGGATGCAGACACATAAGCAGACATGGAGATGACAATACATATTAATAGTTTGCATTATTTCCAGCAACAAATAAGGGTACTTCAATGAAGCTCATTGCACAAAAAATTATCAGAGAATATAAAAGTATATAAAAGTTATGGAAATGCCATTTTATTCTAGTTTATCCCACCATTTTATGACTTAATTATTTTATTTAAGCTGTGATTGGCAGGCAAATATAACCAATATAAGAGAATTATCATGCATGATACAGTAGAGTTTTTAAATGCTGAACAACCCATTTTGGGAGGATAGATAAAAAGAAACCACACACAGCAGTGCTCAGAACTTTTATTGTCTCCCAAATCTGTTATGACCATAAAATGAGATATGTTTAAATCATTCTAACTCTATTTCAGTAGTTCTAGATTATTCTGGTGTCATTTCCACCTGTGATTAAGTCCTCCATATGAGCAAAGACAAAATTATGATGTTGACTCAACTATTCTAGACAAATGAATCAGTGTAGGCCAATGATTTTGTCTGTAATCTATAGTGCTTTGGGGTCACATGGCATCTTAATGTGGGTGGTTGAAATTAAGCATAATGGAGTCATAAGACTGAATACCTTTCTTCCTAAAAAAGTTTCTTTGACAACAAGATTTCATGTGGTGAAAAAACTCAGACAGTACTAAGTGACCTTCTTGAGTGATTCATCTGCTCCTGTAGACTTCATGGTTGTTAGGATTATCAGGAATAGTCACATAGTTCTTTGCTGTTCTTTCAACTGCACTTCCTTTGAAAAGCATAGTGACTTAAAAAAAAAACACACAGTTAGCTGAGAACTTCAAGAGAGTCTGTTCCACAGTAATGGTATTTTAAGCACTTCTAATAACATGGGAAGTTTTTCACAAATAACCCCGCTGCTCCACAGACAAAAGCAAATATATTTACTAGAAATTAGAGAAGCCTACATTTAATATTTTTTACCATGCTACTTGTGTAAATGCAATTTTCTGGCACTCACTTTTTTAATATTTTATGAAATAGAAACCAACACTCCTTTCATTGTTTTACTAGACTGACTCCATTTATAGAGAGGGCTCAGCAACCCCTAATCATTGCCCCATCCCCCAAAATACATGTATGATTGAAGGACATCCTTACTATGCTAAGCTAATGGATTACTCTAGAAGGCTTAGGAGACCATACAAGGTACTAGGAATCTAACATGCATTGATTACATGCAAGGAAAATGCATTACTCACTACTGTATCACTTCTTCCCCATAATTCATATTTAGAAACTAATGCAGCTATATTAAACTTCCTTTAAGCCACAGTTTATAGTATTTTATGTTTTTTTAAATTCATTGTTGGCTTTGAGTCACACCTGGCAGATCTTAAGGGTTACTCCTAGTTTTGTGCTCAGGTATTATTCCTGGAGGTGCTTGGGGACCATATGAAATGCAGGGAATTAAACCTGGGTAGGTGTCATGCAAACTAAAAGCCCTACCAGCTATGCTACTGCTCTGGCCCCAATATTTTATGTTTTTATAATTCTGGAATCTAGAAGTCTAAAGTCAGATGTCAAGAAGGATTTGTTTCCCCTTAAGGCTCTTTTTTTTTTTCTTTTTCTTTTTTTTTTTTTTTTGGTTTTTGGGCCACACCCGGTGACGCTCAGGGGTTACTCCTGGCTATTCGCTCAGAAGTCGCTCCTGGCAGTCATGGGGGACCTTATGGGGAACCGGGGGATCAAACCGAGGTCTGTCTTAGGTTAGCGCAAGCACCTTACCTCCAGCGCCACCACCCGGCCCCCCCTTAAGGCTCTTGACCCTGCTTATAAACAGATTTTTGTTCCATTTTTATCTATATAAATTATTTATTTAAAGACCATGTATAAACATATTTTTGTTACTATTTATCTATATGAATTATTTTATTTAAATACCATCTATCACAAAGTTGACATGCTAGATCTCATAATACATTTGTTTCCAGGAAAGTGAGAGTTATATTATTTTTTAAAAAAAGAAGTAAGAAATAAAAGAGTGCAGGAGCAGAATATATCTGAAAATTATTATATCTCACAATGAGGTTATTAAGTCATTGTCAGACTCTGTTGTTGCTAGTTGATCATTCTCTCACTTCTTTTGTTTCTGAACATTCTTAGGTGACTTCAGACATATTAATATTTAAATTAGTGTGTTCTTATGGGAATGGCAGTATTAAAAAATTTGGAACTGTCATCTGATCCAGGAATTTCAAGCACTATTGCTGATTTGGCAGCTTTTGTGAAGCATGCTTTCAGTTGCCAGGACATCAGGAAGTATGAGAAACTAGGAAGAGGATGCCCACACTCACTCAGAAAAATGTTCTGGTGATGTAAGCTTAAATACTAGCATATCAAAAGTTTTGGCTAGATTGGTGTCTTTGAGAGAGCCTTAGCTGAATGATGAAACTGGGCTATTGTCAATACCCATAGTTGTGGGTATGAGTTCAGCTGGTATGATTTCAGGAGAGGGAAGTTGGCTTGCACGCTCCTCACAAGACTGCCATTTTCAATTGCACAGCCAATGTACCTATGACTTTTTTCGTGACTTGGTTTACATATCTTTAGAGAAAAGAGTGAGTCTAGGTTGCAAGCTGAATGCAGACATGGCAATTATATTTGAAGGCCTGGTTTCTGCAAATAGCTTTCTTCCTGCTGGATATTTACATAACATTTGCTATAGGCACCTTCATACTTGGGTAATAATGGCTCTCAATTTACAGGCACATAAGTCCTAATAGTTTAGGATCCACTTTACAGTCCAAGTTTAGCTTAATCATCTCTTTCATCCCTAATTTCAAGTACAGTCATATTGATTAGGGTCTCCCTATTATCTTTTACATTTTACAATTTTTATTTATAAAATCAGTGTTCATGAAATGTAATACTTTATAAGTATAAAACATCCAATGTCACTCTCTTACTCTAAATCTTTATAATAAATGATGATAAATTATATGGACAGAAGAAGGAAAAGAAGGACAACAAGAATAGTGAGGATAGCTGTGCAAGTAGCTTCTGTAATTTCCAAATTCATAGTTTAATTATCGTCTCTGTACTGCAAACTGACTACATGTGCAGGTATTACCTGCCCTAACATGCTGCTCCATGGGAGAGTGAGGCCTGGCAAATATATTTTTCTGTAATTAAGCTTTTATATTATATTTATTTATCCTGATTAAAACTCAATCATTAGACTCAAGATTTTAATATTCCTATGTCCAAGCTATTAAAAACAAAGAAGGTAAAATATAGCAAAGAAAAATGCCTTTAATACTTAGAGCAAATGATAAGGATTTTAAAGCCTTTACCCTTGTCATCACAATTAATACTCGCCAAAATCTTATCAGTGTTTCCCCCTTCCAGACTGACTAATTTGTCTCTACTTTTATTCAATGTAGTGTTAAAAGTTCTCTCTATAGCAATCAGGCAGGTAAAACAAATCCAAGAGATTCAAATTGGAAAAGAATAAGTCACTATTTGTATATGCTATAACAATATACATAGAAACCCCATAGAGTTCAAAAACAATGCTCCTAGAAAAATAAAATAAACTAATACACCTTAGTAGCTGGCTATAAGGTCAATAAACAAAGATTGGTTTCATTCTTATATACAAAAATGAATAAGAAGATAACAAGATAAAGGAGTCAATCCAATTTAAAATAGTATCCAAAAACATTAAGTATCTAGGAATTAACAATATTGATTCTTCCAGTCCACAAGCATGAAATATTTTTCCTTTCTGTTTTGTTTCATTTTTAACCATGGCAGTGCTCAGAAATTACTTCTGGCTCTGCCTTCAGGAATCACTATTGGTAGGCTCAGGGACAAATAGGATGCTGGGGATTAAACCTAGGTTGGCCACATGCAAGGCAAATGCACTACTTGTTGCACTATTCCTCTGGCCCAATATAAGTTTATTACTTAAGATCATCTTTTATCTCTTTAGTGAGATTAAAATTACCATAAATCTCCCACATATTTTGTTACAAAGGAAGCATGTAAGGTGCTGTGAGTTAAGACCATTGTTTTTGCATGCAACCTATCCCAGTTTGACACTTGTATTCTATCTCTCCTGGTGCCATACCAATAGACGTCTCATTTAAAGAAAAATTATGTTGAATAAACTTCTCAGAAATTATATTCTAATGTAACCTATTCTTTTTGTATATAAAGCCTCTCAGATCATTTGAGTTGAAAGAAATCTTGGGTCATCTAATCTGGCTATATCATAATATTTTTTAGAAATAAAATAAATTATTCTCAGAAATGGATGTGTGGTATTAGTAACTGAAAGATGCTCACTGTCTTATAAAATCCATTTATTCTATATATTATACTTCTTTACATACTAAAAATGTTTTTCATTGAGCTAAAACTCATCTCTTCATAAAAGGTCATAACAAGGATCAAAAAGTTTGGACTAAAAATTATAAAAATTTAAACCTGTTTTTTCCCATCAATGATTTTTCAGATCATTGACATGTCTGTTTTAATCTTCAGTTGCTTATTGATTCCAATATCCAAATAAGTGTCTCTTCATTCTCTTTTGATCAAAGCTCTATATACATTGTGGTAGTTCTGAGATTTCTTGGAATGACTCCAGGATCAAATTCCACATCAACTTCAGTTGTCTTATCTTTTAAACATTACTGACATAGTACCAAACCAACTCACTTTTTATAGCAAAATGTGTGTAAAAGTGAGCTATTGCCTACAATGTATTAAACAAAATATAAAAACTATATTAATAAAACTTTCATCAGATAACCACAAGACATATCACTATGGCAGCTTCATTAATAATTAAATTTAATTAAAGACTGCTATACAAAACAATCTGGAGGTTAGTTTTATTTTAGGTCTAAATAATTTCTGAATAAACATAACGATTTCAGAGCAGTCAGAAAGCTAAACATGCCTGAGTTACTGGAGCTAAATCTTTGTAAGAAACATATATATGGCTTTTCTTCTTATATTTATCAAGATTTTTAACACTCTGCATTTTAACTGAAAGTCAAGGATTTCATCAGATTCTATAAAATTCCCATAAGGTTATTACCTAGAACTTGTAAGGAAATTCAAGATAATTTGAATAATGCAGACTCTGGGCCCCACTTCAGTCCTACTAAACCTGTGATTAAGAGCTATTGCTATGAACTTGATATCCTGTTCATGACTTTGCCTTGTTCCTTTGTCAATCTCTGTAAGTTTTAAGCAATACCAAGCTACCCAAAAAAAGAGGCTAGAGGTCAGAACCAGTTATTCCTTGTGAGATTATCAGAGTACTCTAATTATGAACCAAATTCGACTTAGTGTTCATTATGGACAGGACAGAACTTTTACATTTTTTTTACTTAAAGCATAGTGCTTTACAAAGTTATTAGTAGTTTTCAGATATACAATGTTTCGGCACCAATAACACCACCAGTGTCTACCTTCATCAACCAATATTCCCAGAGTCCATCCCGTGTCACCACCCCCCAGCCCCAGCCTGCCATCATAATAGGCACCTTTTTAAGTTTGGTTGTAAAAGTTTGAGTCTTATGATTTCATTGTTGTTGACTTTGACTTGGATATATAGCTCTGTCCTTTCTTAAAATCAATAATCCACCTGAAACCTCTTACTCCCAGTCTCCTGTCATTTCAGATGTTTTTCTCCTCCCCTTCTCAATTTATTTCCTTTTCCTCGCTATATTCTGGGGCCTAGTGTGTTCTCAACAATCCTACAGATATAATTTAAATGAAAAAAAATTCCAACATCCCCAGTGCTTTTAGTACTGTACTGGAGGCTATTGAGTTTTGGCATGTGCCTAAGGCAAATCAAGGAGGAAGCAAGAGGGAAACTTAAAGTCATTCCCTTCATATAAGAAACAGACTGTCATTCTAGGAGTTGGTGATTTATAGCTCAAGAATCCTATTTCTGGAGTCAGGCAATTTTGTTTAGAAAATCCAGAAGTGAGCAGAGTCTCACTTCTTGAGCCAGATTTATTCTGGTTATAGATTTTAGTCATTTTTCTAAAATGATTCTAGTGCATAGTGTGCTTTAAGTAAGCTTAGAGAAACCTAGAATGGCAGGACATCTTTAAATAATATTGGGGTGTAATTTTAAGCATTACAAAGTTCAATAAATGTGAATGTGCCTCAATGTTAATATTACAACATAAAATTGATAATCTGAATGCTTATCCTTTTCTACAGAATCTGATCTATTTCCAGGTGCTGCTATGAGATTAGTATAGGCTGTGCGATTATTTTTCTAGAGAGCAAACTTTTGTCACTGTACAGATGGAGACAAAAAATATCCAGCAACTTCCTGTTTTGTAAATTAAAATCAATTTTTGAACTCAAATGTATTTATTTAAGTTCTGCATACTAAAAATAAATACGTGGGGGGATTGGATTTTTAATATTAGACTTGTCTTTTAACACTCTGTATCCATCCTTTGCTAAAAATAAATGCAACATTGACAACTTTGGCAATGGAACCTAGCATAATTACTGAATCTTCAGAAGAGAATATTCATAAAAATAAACACTGGACATGTGTCTAGGCTTATGTAAAATATGAGACTAGGTCTGTTTAAAAATGAAATATTTAATACACCCAATTGATTTGGCCATAACAAGTCTCAGAAGAGTTTTATATAATGGATTACTTTCCATTTTCAAAGAAATCTCTTTTTATTACTTGTTCTATTTTCTTCTTCCGGATTTATATTTGTTTAAAAAAATTAAATACATAAATGGCAATTGTCCTGGTAGAACTAAAAGGATGCTATACTAAGATAGCAATAGGGTGCTAAGAAGCAGTTTTGTGAAAAGTTGATACTCAAAAGCTTAAGATTTCAGTCCCTCTCAGGTAGATCTCTAGGGATTACTAGGGTTCCCACTATAACTGCACTCTTCACCATCAGTCTTATTCTTCCAACTCTTGCTTAGCGAATCATCTCAGCAAAAGAAGATTGCAGACGTAGGACTAATAATGTTCTTATATTTTCTGAGGTGCCCTCAATATCCAGCTTACCCTAAAATAAAAAACACCCAAAAAAATCCTTGTTAGTTACCTTGAAAGTTATCCATCAAACATCTCCAAAAAGCCTCCTTAGCAAAAGACACCAAAAAGACACTAATAGAAGAAAGCAAACTTTCCTCCCCAAGGTTGTCTGGGGACAAAATAGTTTTTGAAATGTCAGCCACATTCTTTTATTTTTTCTAGCTTCTTGTGTAAAATTAATCACATATTTTTAATTAATAATTCTTATTATGACCAAAGTAGATTACAAATCTTTCACAGTAATATTTTAGATACATAGCGGCATTGAACCCAGGGCAATCCCACCACCAGTGCTTTCGTCCCTCCACCCTGCTTCTAGCATGTATCCCATATCCCCCTCCTTTGCCTCCAGGGCTGCTAGTATAACTAGTCCCCTCTGTGTCTAGCTTGTTGTAGAATGGGTATCAATTCTGTTTTCTTTGGCTTTGAATTTGGTGTTTAAGACTGATCTCTGATCTTTTTTTTTTTAATTTCTACTCAATGTTCAAACAACTGTTTGGTCAGTCACATTCTTGAAGAGAGTTCCTTTCTCTCCATATTCCCACCAGCACTGATTGTTCTTGTTCTTTGTAACGTGTGATAGTCTCTGTGGTATGAGATGGTACTTCATAGTGGTTTTGATTTGCATCTCCCTCATTATTAGTGATGTAGAGCATTTTTTCATATGCCTTTTGGCCATTTGTATTTCTTCTTTGAGAAACTGTCTGTTCATCCCCCCCCCTTTTTATTTGTTTTTTGGGTCACACCCGGCAGCGCTCAGGGGTTCTTCCTGGTTCTCTGAAATCGCTCTGAAATCGCTCCTTGGCAGTCTCGGAGGACCATATGGAATTAGAACCAATGATTTTCTGTATGAAAGGCAAGCTCCTTACCTCCTTGCTATCTCTCCAGTCCCTCTTCTTCCCGTTTTTAATGGGGTTAGTTGGTTTTTTTTTTCTTGTTAAGTTCTGTATCTTGTATACAGTTCTGTATCTTGTATATCATTATCTTGTATATTTTAGATATTAGCCCCTATTTGATGGATATTGGGTGACTAGTTTCTCCCATTCTATGGGTAAATTTTGCATCCTACTCACTATTTCCTTTGAGGTGAAGAAGCTTCTCAACTTAATAAACATCTATTTATCTCCATTTCTATTCGTTTGTCGAGTGCTACTTCCCTCTCGAAGATGCTTTTAGTCTCAATGTCATGGAGTATTTTACCTATGCATTGTTCTATATATCCTATGGTTTCAAGTCTGACATCAAGGTCTTTAATTCATTTGGATTTGATCTTTGTGTATGGTGTTAGAAGGAGATCTGAATTCACTTTTTTGCATGTGACTGACCAATTGTCCCTACATCACTTTTTGAAGAGGCTTTCCTCTTCAAATCCCAGTATCCCATCCATTTTGCATTAATTGCCACTTTATTAAAGGTCAATTGATTGTATGTCTGGGGAACATTCTTTGAATACTTTATTCCAATACCATATGTTTTAATGAATATTTTGCAATACAATATTTTTTTTTGTTTTTGGGTCACACCTGGTGACACTCAGGGGTTACTCCTGGTTTTGTGCTCAGAAATGGCTTCTGGCTTGGGGAACTATTGGGAGACCAGGGGATAGAACTGCAATTTATCCTAGGTTAGTTCTTGCAGCTTATGGCACCATCCCAGCCTCTGTAATACAATTTAAATTTGGTGAAAGTGATGCCTCTCATATTTCTTTTCCCAAGGGTTGCTCTAGCTACTTGTGGGTGTTTATTTTTCTAAATGAATTTCAGGAGTGTTTGATCCACTTCTTTGAAGAATATCATGGATAACCTTAGAAGAATTGCATTCAATCTGTACAAGCTATGGGGAGTCTTGCCATTTTAATTATGCTAATCCTGCCAATCCATGAACAGGGTCTGTGCCTACATTTCCTTGTGTCTTCTTTTATTTCTTATAGCAGGGTTTTGTAGTTTTCTTTGTATAGGTCATTCACCTCTTTAGTTAAGTTAACTCTCATTCACTGTTAGTTCGAATGTCAACCAGCCTTTATGGAAAAAATATGGAGATGTCTCAAAAAAAAAAAAAAAAGAAACCCTGGAAATTGAGTTCCCCTATGGTCTAGCTATACTATTAGCAATATACTCTAGGAGGACAAAAATGCAATACATAAATGTCTTCCTCACATCTATATTCATTGCAGCCCTATTCACAATAGCCATACTCTGGAAACAACAAAGACCTTTAACAGATGAATGGCTAAAGAAATTGTGGTACATATACACATTGGAATATCATGCAGCCATCAGGAGAGATGAAGTAATGCAATTTTCCTATACATGGATGTACATGAAATCTATTATGTTGAGTGAAATAAGTCAAAGGAGGAGAGATAGACACAGAATAGTCTCACTTATCTATGGGTTTTAAGAAAATTAAAAAATATTATTGTAATAATGCCCAGAGATGAGGGTCAGAAGATCCAGCTCACAATATGAAGCTCGCCAAAAAGATTGATGAGTGCAGTTAGTAAAATAACTACACTAACTACTACCATGACAATGTTAATGAGTGAAGAAAGTAGAATGCCTGTCCTGAATACAGAAAGGGGTGGAGGAGGAGGGAGATAGGGACATTGGTGGTGGGAAAGTTGCAATGATGAAGGGGGGTGTTCTTTTTATGACTGAAACTCAACTACAATCATGTTTGTAATCATGGTGCTTAAGTAAAGATATTTTTTAAAAAAATGTCAGTAACATTCTTAAAGAGAGTAAAACATTAGATTGCCACATTGCTTTCTGAATGCTATCCTATCAGAAAGAGCAGTTCCTGAACTTTACAGCCTAAGGATCTCTTGCCTTGATACTTTTAAATACCAATAGATATTATTTTGGACCAATAAGTTCATAATAAATTATAACAAAGTTTGCCATGTACTTTTTTAGAACTTTTTAAATTATCTTTAATGTAGCTAACATAATTTTAAAAAGATGAATTTCCATAACTAATTTTTTATTTCAGATACTTCAGATCATTCATTATTTTCTTGATAAGAAGAAATGGGATCCTGAGCCTCAGTCCTTGGGAATTGGGAGGGAGGGTAGCTCAAAGTTTAGTCATCAATACCATATACCATTCTGAGTCCTGGGAGCCAGCAGCTCTTCTGGTTTGAGAAGCTTACTGCCAGGTCAGAGCAAGCACTGTAACATCTGACCTACAGATTGACAAATAACACCATAAGAGGACTCCAGGCTTCCTGAGTATTGCTTGAGAGCTACTGCCCAACCCCTGCAAATAAGTTAAAATAAATCTTGGTAAGAGTAAAAAGGAAATAAACCATTTTTAAATGATTCAACAAAAGTTTTCCATGCTGCAGACTTAAGTTCCACTTTGAAAAACCAAACATTAGATAGCCAAAGGAATAAAATTAGACTAACGAGAAATCAAATATATGATAAAATAAATTGCTAATGTCTGTAATAATATATACTTATTAGTAAGAGCTACAGGATCAGTAACCAGGAAACTTAGAAACCTAAAAAAATTAGCAAGTATAAGGATATAACCAGAACTTTTTCTTTATATACCCATTTCCAGAAAACTATCAGGATTTAGAACAATGCCTTATAATTTGTAGTAAAACTTTCAGTGTAATTTTCTAATAAATTACAGACTAGTGCTTCAAAAAATAAGATCTTCACCAAAAACCAAAAAAGAAAAGATGAATCTTCAGGTTTTGTTGTTATTGCAGTATTCTTTGACACAGAATAGAAACCAAGGTGAATAGTCAATATGAGGAGTCTAAACAACTTGGAGAGAAGGCTGCTATGACACAGCTGTGCAATAGAGAAAGTTGGCAAGTCAAAGACAAGCACATCAGAGGACACAAAATGGAACTTCCATAAAAATCAAATTTGAGAAGAAATGCATTAAGAATACAGACAACTTTGTTCATTTTCTCAGTGTCTTTTTAAGATAACAGCTATTTAATCCTAAACGTTTTATAGGTAATTTTAATCCCAGAGAAGAAAAAAGACCATGCATGAAATGAATAAATGAATAAAGCCGATTATATCCTTAGCATTTAATTTCTAAATCATTAAAATTAATTTTAATTTTATATTTAATTTTATTGAATTCCCACTTTGTAAATATAATATAACACATTATTCATAGATATGGCAATAAATGAAATAAAATTGACTTAAAGACATTTTTAGAAAGGAATCTGCTAAAATATAGTCATTTACACTTTCACAGCTATACATTCAAAGTTTTAATTTGTGAATAAAACTTGTAAAACACTGAAACATATTACTCTTTTAATTAATAATAAATTTTTTATTTAAGCATCATGGTTATAAAAATGTTAATAGTTGAGTTTCATCAAATGTACACCACCCTTCACCAGTATTATTTTCCCACCACCGATATTCCACAATTATCTCCTACCCCAACTCCTTCCTGTCCTCAAGACAAGCTTTCTATTTCCCTCTCTCTCATGGGAATTGTTGGTGCAGTTATTTCTCTATCTGCTCTCACCATTCTTTGTGGTAAGCTTCATATCATTGGTTGGCCTTTCCAGTCTACATCTCTATTGTTTTTGGGTTTTATTATCATACTTTTATTTTTAAACCCCCAGATGAGACTATTTTCTCTGTCTCTCTCCCACTGAGTCATTTCACTTAGCATAATAATCTTCATGTTCATCCATGTATTGGCAAATTTCATGACCTCATTTATTTGTACAGCTGTATAGTATTCTATTGTATAGATGTGACCAAATTTCCTTAGCCATTAATTTGTTGTCAGGCATATGAGTTGTTTCCCGATTTTGGTTATTGTAACTAGCACTGCAATGAATATAGCAGTGCAGTGAACATTTTTGTATTGTGCTTTTGTGTTCCTAGGGTACATCCCTTGGAGTGGTATTACTAGATCAAATTGGAACTCAATTTCCAGTTTTTTGAGGAATCTCCATATTGTTTTCCAGAAAAATTGGAATAGGCAGCATTCTCACTAGCAGTGAATGAGAGTTCCTTCTTCCTTCGTCTATGCCAGCATTTGTTCTTTGTTCTTTGCTTTTGTTTTGTTTTGTTTTGTTTTTTTGGTTTTTGAGTCACACTCTGATTGCTCAGGGGTTACTCCTTGCTCTGTGCTCAGAAATCACCTTTGGCAGGCACTGGGGACCATATGGGATGCTGAATTTAAACCACTGTCCTTCTAGATGCAAAGCAAATGTCCTACCTCCATGCTCTCTCTCTCTGGTCCCTCGTTGTTCTTGTTCTATGTGATGTATGCTAGTCTGTGGTGTGAGGTGATATCTAGTTTTTTAGATTTGCATCTCCCTGATGATTGATATGGAGCATTTTTTCATGAACCTTTTGGTCATCTGTATTTCTTCTCTGAACAAGTGTTTGTTCATTTCTTCTCCCATTTTTGATGAGATTAGATTTTTTTCTTGTTGAATTCTGTCAGTACCATGTATATTTTAGATACTATATTAACTCCTTATTTGATGAATATTGGATGAATAGTTTCTCCCATTCTGCGGTCCTTTGTATACGAGTCACTGTTTCCTTTGAGGTACAGAAACTTCTCAGTTAAATACATTACTTTTAATCTTAAAAAGTTTTTAAAGAAAGCATATTTAGAACCAATTAAATAAAAATCAAAATGTGAGTCAGAGTTTCAAATTGAAGCTATCCTTTCTTTGAATGAATCTGAACACATTTATCACCATGTTTGAAGATATATAACCAATATCATAAAGTGGGATTAATGCTTAAAAGATCTATTACAAAAGGAATCTTATTATCACTGCCCTTGTTTATTAAACATTGTCTGTTACATTTTATAACTCCAAGATAAATCTAAAACTGTTGAAGTTATCTCAGAGAATATTTACAACCCATATTTTGTTCTATTAAGAATGCATATATTTGATCTTTGAAGCACCAGTACTAAATAAAAATTCTCATATGTTATATATCAAAGAGGAATTAAAAATGCATGTGTGCTTTTATAGTTTATTTCAGATGCACTTAAAACATTTTTAATATTAAATTTTCATTTGGGGGCCGGGCGGTGGCACTGGAGGTAAGGTGCCTGTACTAACCTAGGACGGACCGCGGTTCGATCCCCCGCTTCCCCATATGGTCCCCCGTGACTGCCAGGAGCGACTTCTGAGCGAAAAGCCAGGAGTAACCCCTGAGTGTCACCGGGTGTGGCCCAAAAAAAACAAACAAAAAATTTTCATTTCATGTGACCGGAGTGGTGACGCTAGAGGTAAGGCATCTGCCTTGCAAGTGCTAGCCTAAGACAGACAGCGGTTCAATCCTCAGGTGTCCCATATGTTCCCCCTAAGCCAGGAATGATTTCTGAATGCATATCCAGGAGTAACCCCTGAACGTCAAATGGGTATGCACCCCCAAATTATTTTTTCATTTGATTTTAAGAGAATTGCTTCTCAATTTTGGGGATGAATTTATCATATGTTGGGACAGTAGCAATGGTGCAAGAGGTAGGGCATCTGCCTTTCACATGCTAACCTAGGACAGACTGTGATTCGATCACCCCAGCGTCCAAGCCAAGAGTGATCTCTGATTGCATAGCCAGTAGTAACCCCTGAGCATCACTGGGTGTGTCCCAAAAAGAAACGAAAAGGCAGTATGTTTACTACAAGGATTATGTTGAGCTGTGCTGAAAAATGGGTTGCTTCACTCTAAGACCTAGTAATAGACCGAAACAAATCAAGCAAATATCTTAAACTTCTAATAACTTTGATACAGGCAAGGCATACTGGAATTTCTAAGATACTATTTTTATTCTTCCTGTTAATTACCTGAGATATTCTGGAGTAGCACAGGATTTGCTGATTATCTAAGAAGTCTTATAGCCATTTCTTCTCAGAAGCAACAGTGGCATTGACTTTTCTGAGCTTTATGAGATAAAGGGAGGCCTTTCAGAAGATTTCAGTCAGATGCACAGCTGCTTTGTGGGAATCTTGTTCCAATGGGTAGAGTGGGGGAGCATGGTAACACTATAATTTACAAATTACTGATGGCTGTGTTTTAGGCATTCAATATTTCGACAACAAACCCATCACCAGTGTCTACTTCTCTATACCAACTTTGATTTAAATAATTTTTAAAGAAGAGTAGAATTAAATATTTTTTTTATTCTTTTTTTTT
>PVKC010011502.1:0-24632 GCA_004027635.1 Crocidura indochinensis
GATGATGATTTGAATCCCGGCATCCCATATGGTTCCTTGAGCCTGCCAGGAGCAATTTCTGAGCATAGAGACAGGAGTAACCCCTGAGCACTGCCGGGTGTGACCCCCCCCCCCAAGAAAATGTGATCCAAAAATCAAAAGAAAGGATATAGCCATTTGGACTTGCAGGTTTATTTAGCTTATGATCAATTAGTTCTCTTAAAAAGATACAACTGGGGGGCCCGGGAGATAGCATGGAGGTAAGGTGTTTGCCTTTCATGCAAAAGGTCATCGGTTCGAATCCCGGTGACCCATATGGTCCCCCGTGCCTGCCAGGAGCAACCCCTGAGCCAGGAGTAACCCCTGAGCACTGCCGGGTGTGACCCAAAAACCAAATATATATATATATATATATATATATATATATATATATATATATATATATATACACACACACACACACGTTTTGTTAAGTAACTAACTCACTGCAAGAATAGCCATACAATATTAAATGGAAAGTTGTTGGGGTCAGAGTGATAGTGCAGCAGGTCTTTGTCTTGCTGACCAAAATTTGAGCCTTGGCATCATATATGGTCCCATGAGCCCATAAGGAGTAACCCTAGAGCACTATTAGATGTAACTCAAAACTAAACAAATAAAAATAAATTTTTACCATGAAAAAGTTGGGTGTACTTTCAACTTTTATTATTTTTTAAAAATTTGGGGGGCACACATAGGCTATTCTAAGGGCCCGTGTGTAAGGAGTGCTAGGGAGCTATGCAGTTGGTTGGATGTAAGGCAAGAACCTACCCTACGTTACTATCTTTCCAGTCCTATTTAAAATATTTAATTATAAATCAATTGGGGAAAAAAAATGAAAGGATAACAAGCTGTGCTAAATTAAATGTGTCCACTTGATTTACTGTTAATTTCATCCAGTATCACACAATTGTAGTAAGTTTTCTAGCAAATAAGTAGAACCAGACATATCTGCTTCTATATTCAAAAAGCAGCTGGTAAATGCAAACTATTACAGTTTAGAACCCTATTTCTCCAACAGCAGTTTTGCTTTTAGTATCTAAGAATTCACATTCAGCTGTCTTGAACTCTTTCAAGCGACAGAAAAGGTAACAAAGGCACAGTTCCCTTCACTCAGTGGAGCTGGAGGAGCATAACAATAATGGCCAAACTAGATAAAACATATTAGAGCTTCTTGTTTAGAAAAATAGTCTACAGGGGCCGGGTGGTGGCGCTGAAGGTAAGGTCCCTGCCTTGCCTGCGCTAAGGATGGACCACGGTTGGATCCCCCAGTTCCCCATATGGTCCCCCGTGCCTGCCAGGAGCAACTTCTGAGCACATAGCCAGGAGTAACCCCTGAGCGTCACCGGGTGTGGCCCCCAAAAAAAAAAAAAAGAAAGAAAACCAGTCTATAATGCCGTTCTGTGGAATTTTAAAATTATTTGGCAGATAATCTTACCCAGAGACACCAAGTTGCTGTAGTTCTCTAATGTCACATCTCTGTACAAATTCCGCTGATGTGAGTTCAAGCATTCCCACTCTTCCTGAGAGAAGTCTACAACCACATCTCTGAATGCAACCATATCCTACAAAAAAAATCATGTGTAAGATGATTCATTTCTTTAAAGCAAGGGTCTCAAACTCAATTTACCTGCAAGCCACAGGAGGCAAAGTCGGGATGATCTTTGAGTGCAAAGTCAATAGTAAGCCTTGAACATTGGGGAGTGTGACCCAAATAAGTAAAACAAAACAAAAAAAGATTCCTCTAGGGCAGGGCCACAAAATGTTGTATGGAGGGCCGTGAGTTTGAGACCCCTGCTTTAAAGAGTCATGATTTTAGAATTGCATACCATAGATGTAGTGTTTGTTGCATATAGTTCCCCTTGCTCTACTTAAAAAAAAAAATAAAGCAGGGGTCAGAGCAATAGTACAGTGAGGGTAGGGTATTTACCTAGCATGGGGCCAATCCAGGTTTAATCCCATACATCTCATATAGTCCACAGAGCCGGCCAGGAATAATTCCTGAGTGCAGAGCCAGGAGTAAACCCTGAGTATTTCCGGCCTTCCCCAACCCCCCATAGCCAGGTAGAGAGCTCAATAGGCTGAGCACATACTTTGTATGCAGCAGGCCTACATTCAATCCCAGACACAACATGGCCTCCTGAAAACTACAAGGAAAAAAGGACAGAGATAGAAGTAGCCCCTGAATTCTACCAAGTTTGGGCCAATAAAACCATAAACATTTTCTTTTCTTAAAATAAGTCCTTATTGAATACTTTAAATTTACTACACAATTGCCCATGTTACAGATGCTAGACAAGTATATTTGGATCTTTCTTTCTCTCATTCCCTCTCTCCCTTCCTTCTTTCATATTTGTGCCCTACCTGGCAGTGATAAGGGCTTCTTGCTCTGCACCAGGGATCACTCTGAGCAGTGCTAGGGGGGACAAGATGGGATGCTGGGGATCAAATCTGGGTTGGCTGCATGCAAATCAATAGCCTTACCTGCTGTATTATCACTCTGTTCCAAAGTTTGTTTGTTTGTTTTGGTTTTGGGGCCACACCCAACAGCACTCTGGGGTTACTCCTGACAGGCACAGGGGACCATATGAGATGTAAGGATTCGAACCTCCATTGATCCTGGGTCGGCTGCTTACAAGGCAAACGCTCTACCACTGTGCTATCTCTCTGGCTCCAATATTTTTATACTTCTAATTCTATTAAGTTGGGGTCAGACAGACAGTACAGAGATTGTTGAAGTTCTTGCCTTGCATGCAATCAACTCAAATTACTTTTTACATAAGGGTGCAGCCATGGTGACACCAAACACCACAGTTGTGGCCACAATACCAGAACCAGCACCACAATATGAGCAGCTTCTTGCACCTAGAATTCAACCAGCAACCCAGCTAGCTAAGCAGTCTCAGAGATGACTCCTATATGTCCTTGACTATATCTTAGGAGCTCCCCAAAACAAGTAAACAAATTAAATAATAATGAGAGTTCAGATTACATAAACTCTCAAACTATGCTTGATTAGGCATATGATTATTGAAATGTGACTATCCTAATTTAAATATACTATAATTTAAAATACACAGCACAGGTTGAAGAGATAGTACAGAGAGTAAGGCACTTGCCTTGCAGACACTAACCTGAATTTGATCCCCAGAACCCCTTATGGTACTCCAAGTCACTCCCTGAGAATAAAAACAAGCAAAAAACATAAAATATACAGCAGATCTCACAGTGATTCAATTAAAAAATATACAGTAGATAGTGAAGTTTTTAGAAGCAACATAAAGTATCTCAACTATTTTTTATTATATTTTCTTTGGTATTTTGTTTGTTTATGGGTCACAACAGGATCACTTCTGGCAGTGCTGGTACTTGGGGGACCCGCTGGTAATGGGAATTGAACCAGTCATCCCAAATTCAAAGCATGCACTCAGCCCTTTGAACTACCTCTTATTTTGGCAATATATAGACTATACTTTGAAATGGTCATTATTTTAGCTATGCTCAATTTAAATTTTAAATTACTTGTGCTTGCTTTTTATTTTGGGATGGGGGGAGGTTAACACCCAGCAGTAGCCAGGGTGTACTCCTAATACTCAGGTATCAAATCTGGCAGGATCAGTGGCCCATATAAGGTGTAGGGAGTTAAACCCAGGTAAGCAAACTACCTGCTGTTCTATAGCTCCAGCCTTGTACATGCTTTAAGGACTACCTCACACATGGCTGACCCAAATTCTACCCCCCAGTACCACATACAATCTCTAGAGCCCTGCCAGGTAAGATCCCTGAGTGCAGAGCCAGGAGTATGTCCTGAGCACTGCCAGGTATGACCACAAACAAACAAAATAGCCCAACAATTCCATTTTTTTTTTGTTTTGTTTTGTTTTTGGGTCACACCCGGCAGTGCTCAGGGGCTACTCCTGGCTCCATGCTCAGAAATTGCTCCTGGCAGGCACGGGGGACCATATGGGGCACCGGGATTTGAACCGATGATCTTTTGCATGAAAGGCAAACGCCTTACCTCCATGCTATCTCACGGGCCCCCATTTTTTAACATATCTCCCAAAGGTCCATAAACATTGTGGTGAAAAGATATTTGTGCTCCTAAGTTCACTGCAGCACTATTCACAATAGCCAAGATCTGGAAATAATACAAGTGTCCCAAGACAGAAGAATGAATATTGTGTGTATGTATAATATAGGTAGTACATATATACTATGTATATATACATATATACTACCTATATTATACATACATGTATCTTATAATGTAGAATATAAAATGAAATATCCCTTAGGTATAAGAAAAGCGAGGGCCAGAGTAACAGTAGGTAAGGTCCTTGTGTTTGCATATAGTTGGTTCAGAATCTCCAACACGTCACATGGTTCAAGCCCTTTCAGGAGTAAATCCTAAAGACCAAAAGAGCTAAAACAAACAAACAAACAAACAAACAAACAAAAACCCAAACCAAAAATCATCCAATTTGCCACTATGTGGATGGAACTGGGGGGTGAGAAGTCGTTGGGAGGGGACCAAGAAAATGATGGAGGGAAGTAAACTCTCTGGTAAAGGGTGGGTGTTAGAATGTTGTATGCATAAAACATTTTCATTAGCAGTATTGAAAATCCCAGTGCTGGGCCAGATAGATAGCATGGAGGTAAGACATTTGCCTTGAATACAGAAGGATGGTGGTTCGAGTCCCAGCATCCCATATGGTCCCCCGAGCCTGCCAGGAGCAATTTCTGAGCATAGAGCCAGGAGTAACCCTGAGCGCTGCTGGGTGTGACCCCAAAACAAAACAAAACAAAACAAAAACAAACAAAAAAAGAATCATTAATAAAAATAAATCCCAATACTTCAAATCAAACAAATTAAAATTTTTTATTAAAAATAAAATGTAATACCTAAAATGTATACCTAAAAAGACAACTATGGGTCTTGTATATTATTGAATACCTTATTTTGTGGGGTAGAGTGAATTTGGGCCAGAACTAGAGGTGCTCAGATTTTACTCCTGGTTCTGTGTTCAGGATCACTCCTGTTGGGGCATGAGGAAATATATAGGGTACCAAAGATCGCTGCATGCAAGGTAAATGCCCTACCTGCTATATTATAATTTTAGGCCCTTCAATACTTTTTTTTTTTTTGGTTTTTGGCTTTTGGACCACACCTGGCAGCGCTCAGGGGTTACTCCTGGCTCTATACTCTGAAATTATACCTGGTAGACACTGGGAATCATATGGGATGTTGGGGATTGAACCTGGGTCAGCCGTATGCAAGGCATATGCCCTACTCACTATGCTATTGCTCCAGCCCTCAATAAATTTTTATATGAACCAGTGGCAGTGTTTGTAGGGAATATAGTGGCAAGAAATGAACTGAGGGCTTCTCTCCTGCTTACTATGTATTTGCTGCACTGCTTAAGTCATTTCCATAATCCCCCTACCCCATTTAAAAACTTTTTTCTGTGGATGAGGGTGGGGTGGAGGGTTGGGCCATACCCAACAGTGCACAGGGCTTACTTCTGCCTCTGTGCTAAAGGATCTTTCCTGGTGCTGGGGACTGAACCTGGGTTGGCCACATGCAAGGGAAGTATGTCACCTCCTATACTGTTTCTCCAGTCCATATTCTATCTTTGTTGGTTTGAGAGGGCATACCCGGCATTGCTCAGGAGTTACTCTTGACTCTGCACTCAGGAATCATTCTGAGAGGTACTTGGAGAAACATGAGATAACTGGGATCAAACCTGAATTGGCTACATGCAAGGCAAGTGTTCTATCCACTATTACTAGCTCTCTCTCCAACCTCAATATTCTATCATTTTTAATGACAGTGACGTTTTGCCTATTGCACTAAAAAGACACATACTCTAGTTTTTAGTTTGTTTTTTTTTTTGTGGGGGTCACACCCGGCAGTGCTCAGGGGTTACTCCTGGCTCCATGCTCAGAAATTGCTCCTGGCAGGCATGGGGGACCATATGGGGCACCGGGATTCAAACCAATGACCTTTTGCATGAAAGGCAAACGCCCCACCTCCATGTTATCTCCCGGGCCCCATACTCTAGTTTTTTAATGTGAGGACTAAAAAATTTTTAATTATATATGTAGTTCATGTTACTAATCTTTCGGACAGCCTCCACTAAGATGTTCCCAGTTGATAGCCTTGTTTCAAAAATTCTCCTGTAGGAAACTCATTTCTATAGGCATTTAATTTCTGTTTTATTGCTGCTGTAGACAAACATATAGGAGAAATTGAATAATTTGGCAATTTTACAAATGTATATAGCGAGGGAATTCACAGGAGGAGTGTGAGTTGCTCTCACAAAAACAGGAGACAGAGCCACAGAAAGTACAGAGGTTAAGGCACTTGCCTTGCACACAGTAAATCTTGGTTTAATCCCCAACACCACACATGGCCCCAAGAGCACCACCAGAAATTATTCCTGAGCACAAAGCAAAGAGTAAGTGCCTAGGACACCTAAGTATGGCCTCTAAACAAACAAATTAGCAACAACAACAAAAAACCGGGGAAATGCTGTCAAGTGAGGCTCTGTCAGGAAGTTTCAAGATAGCTAATGAGAATGTTCACATATAATGGAAAGAAAACGTACAATATTTCAAATAGAAACACCACTTACACGAGCCATGATTTTGGAGTCCAAGAAAGTCTGTTTATCATTTGCTGGAGAAGTAGAGTCCACAGAAGTCAAAGCTACAGGAAAAGTATAAAGTAATGAAAATAACTGCCTCAGAGCTCCCAAATTAAAAAAAAATCCACACTGCATTTATTTTCATTCCTGGAGTTGTTATTCCCCCAAAGTACAGACATCACTTTCACAAGGACAAAATTCCCTGCAAGGGGTACATGTCCAGACCCCAAAGTGTGTCTTTTGTTTTTCAGGAGGGATGACACCTGATGATGTTCAAGGCTTATTCCTAGCTCTGTTCAAGGGACCATACTAGTACCAGGGATTGGACCCAGGTGGGCCATGTGCATGGCAAGCGCCTTAATCTCTGTACCTTCTCTCTGGTTCCTATTCATAATATTTTGCCTTCCTTGAATAAGTCATTTTCTGTAAGGCTAAAATAATATTTTTGGCTTTTTTTTCCAGCAGTTATCAGGGATTACTCCTGGCTCTATGCTCAGAAATCGCTCCTGGCAGGCTCGGGGATGCTGGGATTCGAACCACCGTTGTTTTGCATGCAAATGCCCAGCCTCCATGATATCTCTCTGGCCCCATATTTTTGGTTTTCTGTTTTATTTTGTTTTTAGGGCCACACCTGGCAATGCTTAGGAGGTACTTATAGCTCTGCACTTAAGTATTATTCCTAGCAGTTCTCAATGACACAAGGGATCAAACCCAAGTCAACAAGGGGCAAGACAAACACCCTAGCAGCTGTACTATTTCTTTAGCCCCAAACTATTTTGTCTTTGTAATCTTCATTTTCTTTTTTTCAGTGTGGTTTTTTTTTGTTTTTTGTTTTTCAGGCCACACCCGTTTGATGATCAGGGGTTACTCCTGGCTAAGCGGGCTCAGAAATTGCCCCTGGCTTGGGGGGACCATATGGGACGCCGGAAGATCAAACCGCGGTCGCGATCTTTCCTTGGCTAGCACTTGCAAGGCAGACACCTTACCTCTTAGTGCCACCTCGTTGGCCCCATTTTCTAAGAAAATATCATTAATTTCTCAACCTCTCATCGACCTCAAAGATCAGGAGAATAAAGTTTCTGGCATAAAACACCATAGCTGTCTACTTCACATCATCCAAGTAGATACCACGGAGCCTGAGCCTTCACCAGAATCTTTATTTGAATTAACTAATCTTAGAGGATTATTCCCAGGAGAATTTATTGAAGACCCTGGCACCACCAGACTGCAATATGCTCTTTCTGAAAATATGTGTGCCAGTTATTTTTCTCTAAAACTGCTTATTCTTGTGAATATGCAGGCAAGATGGTCATGGGACATCTTCCAACCTGCCAGCTTGCCACCAATAAAGTTCTTTCTCTATCCATGATCCTGTTCTTTATTCTGATCTGTTTTGTTTTATAACTATACCCAGCAGTAATCAGGACTTACTCCTAGCTCTGTCTCAGGAATCATTCCTGGCAGATGCAGAGAACTATACAGTACCAGGGATTGAAACCAGACTGGCTACATTCAACCATGCAAGACAAAGGCACTAACCGTTGAACTATCTTGTTAGCCCTGTAATCCTGTTTTTTAATTGACTATCCTTTAGAGTAGCATTGGTCTGATTACCATACTTTTGAGTGTCTCCTGGGGTCAGAGAGATAGCACAACAGGTAAGGCATTTGCCTTGAATGTGGTCAACCCAGGTTCAATCCTTGGCATTGCATATGGCCCTTCAAGCATACCAGGTATAATTTCTGAGCAGAGAACCAGGAATAACCCTGGAGTACTACTGAGTGTGGTCCAAAAACAAAAAAGTGTTGCGACTAGAGCGATAGCACAGTGGTAGGGCGTTTGCCTCACATGCAGCTGACCTAGGTCAGACCTCGATTCGATCCCCAGCGTCCCATATGGTCCCCCAAGCCAGGAGCGATTTCTGAGCGCAAAGCCAGGAGTAATCCCTGAGCATCACTGGGTGTGACCCAAAAACCAAACACAAAAGTGTCTCCTGTACCCCACATGGCAAATTTTTGGTTTTGAGGCCACATCCAGTGGTGCTCAGAGCTTACTCCTGATGCTTCACTCACTCCTGACAGGTTTGGGGAACCATATGAGATGTCAGAGATTGAACCTGGGTCAGCTGTATACAAGGCAAAGCCCTACCCACAACACTTTGCTTCCTGAACATTCCAACTTCTGAAATCCCACATGTATAACATTGAAGTGAAAGTTGGTCCTTGAAAGTTTGTTGAAGGAATCAACCACAGGCAGCTCTGATTATACTCGCCCAATAACTGGTTTATTTATTTATTTATTTATTTATTTTGGTTTTGGGGACACACCCTGCAGCGCTCAGGCAGACTCTTGGCATTCTCAGGGGACTACATGGGATGCCTGGATTCGAATCACCATCCTTCTGCATGCAAGGCAAACAACCTCCCTCCATGCTATCTCTCTGGCCCCAATAACCGATTTCTTAAATTATAAATGATTCATAAAAAGTATTTCAAAATGAGCAATTAAGACCTAAAAAAAGAATCAAGATGCACTGAGAAGCTGGAGACTTTAGAGTATATTCCTAGTATGAACCCAACCCAGGTTTCATCTCTGATGAAACTGAGCATTGCCAATTGCAAGCTTAGAGGTCCCTGGGCACTGCTGGGGTGACCTTAGTGGCCCCTGGCATTACAAGGCCTGAGCAGAACTTCATCTTTGAACCAAGTACTGATTCTTCATCCCAGCTGACTGAGTCACCAGAAATGGCCCATCACTGGCCACTATTTAGATGGTTTCCCTCAAAATAAAACAAAACAACAAAACATATATTGAATTAACATAACAGTTTATGGGATTGTTGGAACATCAAGTAAAGTGCACAGCTGTGATAAATTCTCAGCACTGAATATGGTCCCCAAACCACATCAGAGGTAATCTCTGAGCAAATATCCAGGAATCTCAGCATAGGGGCTAGAAAGAGAGTACAACAGACAGGATGTCTGCCTTATACCCTGCCAACCTAGGCATTTCATATGGTCCCCTCAACACCAGCAGAAGTGATCCCTGAACATCACTAGCTATCATCCATAAACAAAGAAAAAAACTAAAATCTGAGCATAGCCAGGTAATTAATTCCCTTTTCTAGTCCCCCCCAAAATAAAATTATACTTTCATTTGTATTTTTGGGTCACAGCTGGTGGTGCTCAGAAATCACCCCTGACAGGCATGGGGGACCATATGGGATGCCAGGATTAGAAGCACCTTCTGTCCTGGATAGGCTGCGTGCAAGGCAAAAACCCTACTGCTGTGCTATCTCTTTGGCCCCATAAATATTTTAAAAATTTTCTCAAATCAAAAAGAACGCTTGGGGGCTGGAGAAATAGCATAGAAGTGAGGCGTTTGCCTTGCATGCAGAAGGATGGTGGTTCGAATCTGAACCCTGAGCGTTGCCAGGTGTGACCCAAAAACAAAAAACGAAAACAAAACAAAACAAAACAAAAGAATGCTTGAATTCTATATAATTTATATCCACAAAGATATCAAACCTATCAAAGTACTGTATTCTCTTTTATAAGAATTAGAGACCTTGACTTTTTTTGGGAGTGGGGGGGGGGTTGGGTTTTGTGTTAAACCTGATGGTGCTTAGAGTTTACTCCTGACTCTGTCATCAGAAATCACCCCTGACAGGCTTGGGGGACCATATGGGATGCTGGGAATCGAACCCAGGTCCACCCAGTGATGGCCGCCTGCAAAGAAAATGCCCTACCACTGTGCTAGCGATCCGGCCCCAGAACTAGAGGCCTTGAACCAAAATGATAGTACAATGGGTAAAATACTTGCCTTGCATATAGTTGTTGTGGGTTAAATCCCTGACACATATGGTTTCCTGAGCTCACCAGGAATAAACCCTGAGCACCGTCAGGTATAGCCCTCGCCCCAAAATAAAGAAACAAACTAGAGATAGCATGGAGGTAGGGCATTTGCCTTGCATGCAGAAGGACAGTGGTTTGAATCCCGGCATCCCATATGGTCCCCTGAGCCTGCCAGGAGCGATTTCTGAGCATAGAGCCAGGAATAACCCCTGAGTGCTGTTGGGTGTGACCCCCCCCCAAAAAAAAGAAACAAACTAGAGGTTTGAGTTCTTGTAAATGTTCAATTAATGTTACTTGATCAAAATAAAGCCATATGCAGGGACAGTAGTGGATAGGGCATTTGCTTCACATGTGGACTACCCGAGCATCCTATATGGCTCCCAGCATTACCATGAGTGATCTCTAAGTTCAGAGCCAGAAGTGGGCCCAGAGCACCACCAGGTATGCCCCTGTCAATTAAAGCCATATACAAAAACACATTTAAAACTACGTAGGGGAAAATATGCTCTAAATATTATGGCAATTGGGGCCAGTGAGAGTACACATGCCATTTGCCTTTTATGCAGCCAACCCAGCTTTGATCCCCAGCATATCACATGGCTATCCTGAGTGAAGGGCGAGAAGTAACCTCTGAGCATCACTGGTGTTGATAACTCCAGTTAAACAACAACCAAAAACCAAAAACAACAACAAAAGGAAAAATATTAATGGTAGTTATTTCTGGAAATCTCAATTAATTATATAGGCAATATTTTAAGAGTTGACAGAGTGTTACCTTATAATCATTAAGAAAATTCTGATTTGGGTGGAGTAATAGCACAATGGGTAGAGATCACTGTACTATTTAGCCCAGATTATATTCTTATTCTTAAAATACCTTTTAGTTTGGGTCAAAAAAAAAAAAAAAAAAAAGGTGCGGGCCCTCTAACCTCAGTATCTGGTACTCAAACAAAACTTCTATTTATGGAATTCTTTGGGAGTAATAAAATGTCCCATTAAACAGAGAAAGAACAGGGTGGGTGTTAAGGCATATCTACCTTGCAGGTAACTGACCTCAGTTCTATCCTGGGCACCACAAGATTCCTCAGCACGGGGGTGTGTGGCCCTAAAGTCCCAAAATCAATTTAAAATAAACCTATCTAAAAGTAAACGAACCACAATGGCGGAAAAAATCCAGAACAATAATACGGGCTATTTTCCATCATCAGTCCTAGCAAGTGCAAGGAACCCTCACTGAGCATGCAATGAACAGAGCACTCGATTCACTGCAGAGTCGCATTGGGGGGGGGGGGTGTCCCAAAAAAGGGGGCTACCTATTAAATAAGATCCCCTGGCACACACTTCTATGAAAATCCCGGGGACCACCCCATGAGGTGAAGGATTCACAAGCTGTCTAGAAACCAACAGCTCCCCGGCCTTGCAAATCAAACAGCACCAAACAAAGGAAACTGCACAAACTCACCCAGCGGGGACCCCGGCTTGCTTTGGGCAGCGCTGCAGCGATTCCTTTCCTTTGCACTTCAAAGGCCTTCTCGGTTAGATTCACCGGGTCTGGGGAGCAAACAGATTTCGTTACACCCCAAGTTTCTCTAGACTAGGTCAAAGAAAATCTAAGCCCCCTCCCTAGATCTGGGGTGCATCTCATACCCCCCACCTGCACAATACAAATGAAAAGCGAGAGAAGGTCCGTGGTGGCCGTGTCTGGGGGTGCAGCTGCGGGGATGCAAGAACTCGGGCACCGCCTCCGGGTTTTCAGTGGCCAGTGGGTCCTCCTTGATTGCAGGGGTGTATTGCAGGGGTGTGCCTTGCAGCAGCCCCTAAAAGGATCTTAGGGTCTCGCCATGCAAAACAGGCCGCGCCCACCAGCAGCCCGGCCCCCCTGCTTGCAGCTGTGAGCTCGCAACCCCACGCCCACCTGGGGGGAGGAACCGGACTATACCCAACCTCCCGGCCTCACCCCAGCTCCGGGACCCGACACCCCAGTTCGTCCCCTTGGGGGGGTCCAGATCCAACTGCGCATGCGCGCGGGTGTCTCCAGGGCCGCGCTATCGGCTCTTCCAAGATGACCCTGGGAATGGCCGGTATTACCAATAATAACACGCACCCCCGTCGGAACTGAGTCTAAAAACCAGGAAAATAAATGTTTAAATAAATAAAAAATAATAAAACCACGTTTATTTCGGCTTTTTGCCACCACTGCAGACTGTGGCTCTCGGACTCCAGATGCGCGTTGCCATAGCTCCCCGGAGAACGCGCCGGGCACGCAGTGCGCAGGCGCGACTGAAGGGGGCGTGGCCACGCTCTAGCTCCCCGACCAGCGCACAGGATTGTGGTGCGCAGGCGCGAGGGAAGGGGGCGTGGTCACGTATAGCTCCCCCCCGGAGATCGCACGGGGTTGTGGTGCGCAGGCGCGAGTGAAGGGGGCGTGGCCAGGTGTTTCGTAGGCGGGAACGGTCTGGGGTTACGTCTACCCAGCCGGAGGGAGATGCTTCGCTGTGTCTGTCTTAGGCATGAAGTGTTTGGAGCCCCGGCTGCACAGGTGTAGGTTTGCTTGCACAGATTGACAGTGCTCCGGAGCTACTCTTGGTACTGTGCTTGGCTAGGTTGGAATATTACTCCTGACATCACTCAGGCTTGGTTTGAATCTGGATCACTTACATGCAAAGCAAATGCTAAGCCTATTAAGCTAGTATTTGTCTGGTCCAATGTTTCTACATCTTTGGTAAATTTTTTTAACCTTAAAAATTTTTGCCTATGATTATATTAGTTTGTTTAGCATTTTATTTTGATTTTTGGGTCACACCCAGCTATGCTTAGGGCAAACTTTCAGATCTACACTCAGAAATCACTTCTGACAGTACTCTAGGGGTTATGCAAGGTGCTGGGGATCAAACCCAGATTGGTTGCATGCAAGGCATGCGCCCTGAATACTGTTCTATCTCTTTCACCCTGGTGAGCATTTTTTTTCTTTTCCTTTGGCCACACCCATTGATGCTTAGTGGTTACTTCTGACTCTGCTCTGGGGAAATTACATGGGATGCCAGAGGTTCAAATCCTGGTCAGTTATGTTTCAAGGCAAGCACCATTACCCACTCTCCTTGTCGCTCCTACCTCTTGCTTTCCTTTTTTTATTTATGTTTGTTTATTTTTGTTTGTTTTTGGTCCACAGTCTGTGACGCTTGGGTTACTCCTGGCCTATGCGCTCAGAAATCACTCCTGGCTTGGGGGACCATATGGGACGCTGGGGATTGAACCAAGTTCTGTCCTGGATCGTCAGTGTGCATAGCAAACGCCATACTGCTGTGCTATCACTCCAGCCCCTCTTGTTTTCCTTTTTGTTTGTCTTTCAGACCAAGACCAACAGCGTCGAGAGGCTACCTATTTTATGCTTCTGTGGTCACTCCTGGTAATGCTTAGGAAAACAGCTAGTACTGAAGATTAAATCCAAGACTCCTGCCTTAAAAATGCACTCTAATTTACTGTTCATTTCTTTTATGTGACTAAAAGATGATAAAGAAATATTTTGGGGAGCCGGGAGGTGGCACAGGAGGTAAGGTGCCTGCTGCCTTGCCTAGGACGGACCACGGTTCGATCCCCCGGTTCCCATATGGTCCCCCGTGCCTGCCAGGAGCGACTTCTGAGCGCATAGCCAGGAATAGCCCCTGAGCGTCACTGGGTGTGGACCCCCCAAAAAAAAACCTAAAAAAAAGAAATATTTTGTTTTGTTTGTTTTTGAGTCACTTTGTGAGAACCAAGATTCCCCTTCTAACTCCATGATAAGGAACTCTAGACTAAGAGAAGCCCAAAAAAACCTAGTAAAGTGTACTTTTCCACTCCTAGCTGAAGGCAGAGAGAAATTTAACTCAGATATAAAACCGGGGCCAAGAGATATCATGGAGGTAAGGTATTTGCCTTGCATGCAGAAGGATGGTGGTTCGA
This sequence comes from Crocidura indochinensis, assembly GCA_004027635.1. Classification (NCBI taxonomy): domain Eukaryota; kingdom Metazoa; phylum Chordata; class Mammalia; order Eulipotyphla; family Soricidae; genus Crocidura; species Crocidura indochinensis. Next base: position 14,459 of record PVKC010011502.1, read on the forward strand.
ATACTGGCATTTCATATGGTCCCCCAAGCTTGCCAGGAACGAATTCTGAGCCTCGACCAGAAGTAACCCCTGAGTGCTGCCTGGTGTGAGCCAAAAACCAAAAATAAATAAATAAATAAATAAATAAATAAATAAATAAATAAATAAATAAAACCAAAGTTGGGGGGCCGGAGAGGTGGCGCTAGAGGTAAGGTGTCTGCCTTGCAAGCACTAGTCAAGGAAGAACCACGGTTCGATCCCTCGGCATCCCATAAGTTTCCCCCAAGCCAGGGGCAATTTCTGAGCGCTTAGCCAGGAGTGACCCCTGAGCATCAAATGGGTGTGGCCCCAAAAAACAACAAAACAAAAACAAAAAAACAAAAACCCAAAGTTGGTGTCATTCAGGAATAAAGAACTACAGATTGCACTCTAGCTTGGAAAAAGGTTCCTTTAACAACCAAAAGTTTGAATCAGGGTACTCCTTGACAGCCAGGGTCTGAATCAGAGAATCCCCTGGCCCCCAATAACCAGGTTCTGTATCAGAATATCCCCACCCCCACATACAACCAGGTTCTGTATCAGAATATGTATCCCTTGACGACTAAGGTATGGATTAAAGTATCCCTAAACAACAAGGGTTAAGCCAGAAAAATCAGTGATAAAGTAAAGCATCTATACACTGAAATAATTGTTCTGTTCATGTTCTGGCTTTTTTTTTTTTCTGTTAATGTTCTGTTGATGCTTGTAACTTCTTTTCTTTCTTACTTTTTTCTTTTTTTTTGTTTTTTTTGGGGGGGGCACACCTGGTGATGCTCAAGGGTTACTTGTGGCTATGCGCTCAGAAATCACTCCTGGCATGGGGGACCATATGGGACACTGGAGGATTGAACCCTGGTCTATCCTAGATCAACGAGTGCAAGGCAAATGCCCTATCACTTGTGCCACTACCCCGGCCCCATTAATGCTTGTAATTTTTTTTTTTGGTTTTTGGTTTTTTGGGTCACACCCGGCAGTGCTCAGGGGTTACTCCTGGCTCCATGCTCAGAAATTGCTCCTGGCAGGCATGGGGCACCAGGATTTGAACCGATGACCTTTTGCATGAAAGGCAAACGCCTTACTTCCATGCTATCTCCCGGGCCCCTAATGCTTGTAATTTCTGTTTGTTTTTGTTTTTGTTTTTTTGGGTCACACCCGGCAGTGCTCAGGGGTTACTCCTGGCTCCATGCTCAGAAATTGCTCCTGGCAGGCATGGGGGACCATATGGGGCACTGGGATTCGAACCGATGACCTTTTGCATGAAAGGCAAATGCCTTACCTCCATGCTATCTCCCGGGCCCCAATGCTTGTAATTTCTATATAAACTGCTTGAAGATTTGACTCGGGGTCCTTGCCAAGATTCCCCTAGTGGGATGAGGCTCAGACCTTGGTTACCAAATAAATTTCCTTTTGCATCTTGCTTTATTGGAGGTGGTCTCTGACTCTCAGGGCTAATATCGAACCCTAATATCCCAGAATCAGGTGTCAACTCGAACCCTAACAACTTCCAGTGTACTCAAGGCTTACTCTTCACTCTATACTCAGGGATCACTCCTAGAAGTGCTGTGGGCCCCAGGAAATTAACTGAATTCAGTGGTACGTAGGGGAAATTAACCTCTGAAAGAGATTCTTTAGTAGGGAACTACATGTTAGAAAAATAAGTAGTGAAAAAAACCCAAACCTTTAGAGATCAGGGATTCCAAGAAAAGGTACAGATAATAAACTGAAGGGCTCTTAACTAACACAAGTTATTGGAATGCCCAGTTTATTCCGGCACTGTCCTAGGGTGGGAGACCTTGGGAGCCCTTGTGTACAGTCTCCTATCTGTTACCTTTCCTGGAGGAAGACAATCTCAAGAAATTATTCCTAATTATTTCTCACATTCCTAAGGGTTGTAAACCCCCCTAGATTTAGATAGTATTGGGCGGGAGTGGTGGCACAAGCGGTAGGGCATCAGCCTTGCATGCCCTAACCTAGGACAGACCTCGGTTTGATTCCCCAGCGTCCCATATGGTCCCCCCAAGTCAGGAGCGATTTCTGAGCGCATAGCCAGGAGTAACCCCTGAACATCACCGGGTGTGGCCCAAAAGGCAAAACAACAACAAAAAAAAAGATTTAGATAGTACTAAAGAATCTGTTTATTATCTACTTTTCTTTCTTTTTTTAATTTACTCTTCTATGACCAATGATTGTTGGAAAATAAATATCCAATGAAGAGGACAGTCAGGGGATCTCTGTTCACAAGGAAGTTAGTCCCCTTACCCCTATGCTTTCTCTCTAGTGTCTGTCTTATTCATTCTCATGGCAACTCTGCTTCAGACCCATTTACATGGAGCAGGACTCTGGCGTGATTCTTTTCTATACATTTTTTTTTTTTTTTGGTTTTTGGGTCACACTCGGCAGTGCTCAGGGGTTACTCCTGGCTCCATGCTCAGAAATTGCTCCTGGCAGGCACGGGGGACCATATGGGGCACCGGGATTCGAACCGATGACCTATTTTGCATGAAAGGCAAACACCTTACCTCCATGCTATCTCCCGGGCCCCTTCTATACATTTTTAAAGCCCCTTCTTAAGGCATTAAGAATTAACTGAGCATGGGTTTGTGAACTTTTGGAGGAATTAAAAATCTCAACATGAGCTATCCATAAGCTTCAATATCACTCCACTTACTAATGTAAATATATTCTGTTTATTCTTGTTTTATATTTCAAGTCTATTTTCAGTGATGGGAGAGCTCTTTTCATCTACCATACAGTATAGGAGCTTGAGAGATATAAAAGTAAAAGGAAAACTAGTATTCAACAATGGAATGATCTAGGATGAAGCAGAGATGTTGTGCTATTCTGTTAGGGAAAAGCTAAAGAATCGAGATCACCATAATTTAATTGAACTGTAACTTTTTTTTTTGCTATCAATAAGATATTTACTTGTGTTTTTTTTTAAATCCCCATTCCTGATTTGGTTCCATCACTGAGAACCTGAAAATGGTTGAGGGTGTCCTCGCCAGCACAGGAGGGTCTGGAGGGATGATTTTCTCTCTGGAAGTTGAGGGAGCTACTCTGAATGCCCAAGAACTCCAGGGTCTCTGTCAGGGTTTCCTACAAATAGCCTTACTGCTACTCCAGGAATAATCCAAGTAGGAGAATATAGGGACTCAACTTCTAGAATCCTTTCCCAAGGACGTGGTCATCTGCCCTGATGATATTGCTGCAGGGCAGTGGCTGTGCCTGGAAGACTCTCAGAGGAAGTTCTAAGAGATGTAATGCTGGAGACCTACCAGTGTCGAGTATTGCAAGTGAAGTTCTGGGACGATCTCCTAGTTAGAAAAGAAGTATTGGGGAGGCTATAATGCCCCCAAATGCAGTATTTCCACCCAGGGAAAGAGTGCCTGGAACAACGGTGACCACAGGAAGTAATCCAAACAAAGCTGAGTGTAAAAATATGTGTTTGAGTAGCAATCTGTCTCATTAAGGTGGGGGAGAGAAGAAAGCTGGACTGTCTTTTTATATCCTTTATGTCCTGTGTTGCTTCGTGCAAGACAAATGCCTTAATGCTGTACTATCGCTCTAGCCCCTATTTGGTTTATTTTGGAGTCACATCCAGAGGTGCTGAAGGATCATTCCTGAGCTCAGGTGGACTACACAGATGTTTAGGATGTAACCCTGGCCAATGGCAAGAAAGTGCCTTAACCTTACAATGTATAATTTCTTAGGCCAACTTGTGATGGACGTGTGTGTATTGGGGGTAGTGGGTGGAGGTTTTCACCACACCTGTCAATGCTTGGGGTTTAGTCTCAGCTTTGCCCTAAGAAATCACTCCTGGCAGGATTAGGTGTCCATCAGCACCCTGTAGGAATCAAACCCGGTGGGCAACCTGCAAGGCAAACACCATAAAGGCTTTACTAATTTTGCCCAGGCCCCGGCAGTTTAAGACAAAATAGGGTCTTGCTTTTATGGCAAGAAACTTGAAACTTCATAAAAGTAGAGTGTTCTAGCTCCTCTTCCAGAGTTCCCACATGCCGTCCTAGGGATTGTCGCCCACAAAGACCTGGCTTTGCCGTGCACTGTGTGGCGGTGAGTGGCATCACTCGAAGACGGGAGCCCGGACTGGAGCAGAGCAGGGGGGCTACAGCTGAGACCTGGGGTGCGTTTGCACGTTTCAAGGAGGAGGGAAGGGGACTGTGGGTGAGAGGCCTTACTTGCAGGGATGGAAGGGGCTCCAGATTTGTGCACAGGAGGCTGCCACGGACAAGGGACTCCCAAAGTGGGGGTTTGCAGTGGGGAAACAAACCAAAATAAGGGGCCCGAGCGGTGACACAGTGGTAGGGTGTTTGCCTTGCACGCTGCTGGCCTAGGACAGAACTGGGCTTGATCCCTGGTGTCCCATATGGTCCCCAAATCAGGACTGATTTCTGAGTGCAGAGCCAGGAGTAACCCCTGGCAAAAATAGAAAAAAAAAAGATTTAGATAGTACTAAAGAATCTGTTTATTATCTTGTTTTATTTATTTTTCTTTTAATTTACTCTTCTTCCTATGACCAATGATTGCTGAACAATAAATATCCAATGGAGAGGACAATCAGGGGTTCTCTGTCCACGAAGCAGCTAACACCCTGACCCCAATGCTTTCTCTCTAGTGTTTGTCTTATTTTTTTGTTGGCTTGTTTGTTTTGGAATTTTTGGTGTTTGGTTTTTGGACCACACCCAGTGATGCTCATGGGCCACTCCTGGCTATGCGCTCAGAAATCACTCCAAGATTGGGGAACCATATGGGGCACAGGGAATCAAACTGCAGACCAACCTAGGATAGAGCAAGGCAAACGCCTTACCGCTTGTGCCACCACTCAGGTCCATCTTATTTTCTTAATTCCACAGCGATTCTGCTTCTATTCACATGGCACAGGACTCTGGCAAGATTCTTTACTGTTTGTAAAACCCTCTCTCAAGGCATTAAGAACTTATTGAGCATGGGTTTGTGAACTTTAGGAGGAATTAAAAATCTCAATATGAGTTTCATATTTTTTTTTGTTTTTTGGGCCACAACCCGGTGATGCTCAGGGGTTACTCCTGGCTATGCACTCAGAAATCTCTCCCGGCTTGGGGAACCATATGTGACGCTGGGAGATCGAACCAATACAGTTTGTGCCACAGCTCCAGCCCCAACAACATGAACTATTAAACAGCTTCAATTTTACTCCACTTACTAATGTAAGTATTTTCTTATATTCCAAGTCCATTTTCAGTGATAGGAGAGCTCTTTTCATATACAGTCTATGAGCTTGAGAGATATAACAGAAAAGAAAAACTAGTACTCAACTGAGGAATGAACTAGGAGGAAGCAGAGATGTTGTGCCATTCTGTTAGGGAAAAGCAAAAAAATCAAGATCACACCCGTTAATCATTATTTAATTGAACTGTAACTTTTTTGCCCCCAATAAGAAATTTACTTGGTTTTAAAAAATTCAAATTCCTGATTTGGTTCCAATGGCCACCATCACTGACAATCTGAAAGTGGGTGAGCTGTCCCCACCACACAGAGGGTAGGATTATTTTCTATCTGGATGTTGAGGGGCCACTCTGAATGTCCCAGAACTCCAGGGTCTCTGCCAGGGCTTCCTACAAAGAGCCTTATTGCTGTTCTTCAGGAATAATCGAGGTGGAAGAATATGGGAATCAACCTTCTGGAATCTATTTTCCTGGACGTAGTGATCTTCCCTGATGATATTGCCTTAAGAGGAAGTTCTAAGAGATGTGATACTGGAGACCTACCAGCAACTGTATGTAGGATGTAGGCATTGCAAGTGAAGTCCTGAAATGTTCTCCTATTTGGAAGAGGAGTTTGGGGGAAGCTATAATGCCTCCCAAATACTGTATTTCCACACAGGGAAAGTGGGCCTGGAACAATGGTGTAATATAAACAAAGCTGAGTGTAAAATATATGTGGTTGAGTAGCAGTCTGTCACATGGAGGGGAGGAAGAGAGACAAGAGGTGGTGGGGCAGGGAGGGAGAGAGGAAAGCTGGACTGTCTTATGTCTTTGTATTTATATATTCTAGACTTAACTTCCTTACAGATAGATACTTCACGAGTTTTATTCTGTTTGATTAGTTAACTCTCGATTGTGTCTTCTGCAGGGCAGAACATTTGATAGTGTACGGTTTATTTTTTGTTTTGTAGCTTGAGCTTTCAGCTTATTTTTATGGATATGCTCTACTGCAACTTTAGGAAGCAACTCCCAGCAAAACTTGAATTTTAGTTTGGTTTTTGTTTGTTTGTTTTTGGTTACACCCCACGTTGCTCAGAAGTTACGCTTGCTTCTGTGCTCCAAAGTCACTCCTGGCAGGCTCGGGGACCATATGGGATGTCGACATTCGATTTGGGATCCATCCTGTGTTGGCTGCGTGCAAGGCAAATGCCTTAGCACTGTGCTATTGTTTCGGCCCCAGAGGTGCTCAAGGATCTTTCCTGAGCTCAGATATTGAGGATGGAACCCTGGTCGATGGCAAGAAAGTGCCTTAACCTTACAATGTACCATCTCTTAGGCCTACTTGTGAAGGACGTGTGTGTATTGGGGGTAGTGGGTGGAGGCTTGAATCACACCCAGCGATGCTTGGGGTTTAGTCTTATCTTTGCCCTAAGAAATCACTAGTGGCAGGATCAGGTGTCGATCAGGACCATACCAGGGATCAAACCTGGTGGGCAACCTGCAAGGCAAATGCCATAAAGGCTTTACTAATTTCGCTCAGGCCCCAGCTGCTTAAGACAAAATAGGGTCTTGCTTTTATGGCAGCATTTAAAATATAAAACTTTATAAAAAGTAGAGTGTTCTAACTCCACCTCCAGAGTTTCCACCTGCCGTCCTTGGGATTCTCCCCAAGTTCTCCCAAGGACCCTCCAGGAATCCAGATTAACAAAACCACAGAGGGTATTGGGTATTCGAATCTGCGCATGCGCACCTCGTCTTGCCCCCCCCCGCCCAGAAGCCTCCACTGCGCCCGGAAGGGGCGTGTCCTCCTTGACTTCCGGTGCTGCTCAGTCTCGGGAGATCTCGGGGCTTCTCATTCTTTCTCTCGGGTCGCTCCACGTGGACCGGAAGTGACGAAGAAGCGTCTTGCTCCTAGCAGGGAGACCATGGCCGCCCACGAAGCCCTGGCCTTGCTGCGCGTGCGGAGTGGTGGTGAGTGGCGCATGCACCTGGCCTAGGACGGACCCGGGTTCGATTCCCGGGCCTCCCATATGGTCCCCCAAGCCAGGAGTGATTTCTGATCGCAGAGGCAGGAGGAACCCCTGAGCGGGCCCCAAAACAAAACCAGCCCAAGCAGAGGCATTGAGTTGAAACTGGGAATTGCTCTGGAGAGCCACGCAGGTTGCTCATGAGGCTGAACTGGGGATCCCGCCATGGGCTCCGTGCAATGGCACCTTGGCTTGTTTGTGCATATAGTGGCCCCTAATTGGGCTGCCTTGATGAGCTGAGATTGCAAATGGATTGCCTAGCATGGCAGGTGCTTGGGATTTTTGCATTGTGTGATATTTAATTTTAGGGGTGCCATGGTGGTGGCATCTGGATTTTTTTTTTATTAGCTTGGTCCTGGGAGGAAAAACTTCATGGTAGTGCTCTCCTATTAAACCATACCCCACCCTTGGGGGTAGGTGTTTTTTTTTATTTTCCCCAGTCCCTCTGGCCTGAGGTTGTTTAAAACTTTGTTTTCAACCACCTGTGAACAAAATTGGGTTGTTAACAACAAAGCTAATTGCAACCTTGTCAAGAGTTCCTGAGCATTCTGGTCTACACATTTTGCTACATTGTGTTAGGGGAACACAGGTGCTGGACAGCTAAACTGGGCCGCTTTGCTTTGCAGGGCCCATACCCTTGAACAGGTTGAGCTACCTTTCTCCTCTGTAGGACAAATTTAACATTTTTTATTTTTCAACCAGCTGCATGCAGTGCTGAGAGCTGTCTTATCAGTCTTGAGTCCCAGAACCTTCTTACTAACTTTATTTAGCAACATAGCTATTTCGTGTGTGTTGAGAATGTAGCTGGTTTTGGGATTTGCTGCATTTTTTTAGCCATTCTCCTAACAGCTGCATGTTGACCCAGCTGACTTTGCAGGGGAGAAAAACCTCTCTAGTTTGCTTTGGGTGACACCAGCTTCCTGGAAACATTATCAGTGCAGTGACCTTGGCCAGAGCTGAGAAAGCTTCTTGAAGCCATGATAGAAATTTTTTTTGTTTTGTTTGAAAAAAAACCGCACATTTTAGGTTGAAATAAATGTTACAAGATTCATTTTCTTCAAAATTAGCAATATTTTCTTATTCATGGGAAGACCTTGGGCCATGTTTTCTAGATTTTCCAAGTTTTGCTTGCAAATCAAGATGCAGTATAATATGTACAGTTGAGAAGAAAAATCAAGAAAACAACAAATCTTACTGTCACTATCTTGGCCATAAAACAGAAGTGTTCGATATTTTCCAGCTAAAAGCTTATGCAGGCTTACAAAGGAATGGCAATAGCCACCAGATGGGGAAAATGATCAGCTTAGACTGTAATTTGTTCTTTAAAGTTCATTTAGTAGATATATTTTTTCTTTATTTAAACATCTTGATTACATATATGGTTGTGATTAGGTTTCAGTCATGTAAGGAACACCCCCTTCACCAGTGCAACATTCCCACCACCAATGTCCCAAATCTCCCTCCCTCCCAACCCACCTCCACCTGTACTCCAGACAGGCTTTCCAGTTCTCTCATTCATTCACATGATTAGGGTAGTTCTCTGTGTAGTTATTTCTATAGCTGCACTCACCACTCTTTGTGGTGAGCTTCATGAAGTGAGCTGGAAGTTCCAGCCCTCCTCCCATTGTCTCTGAGGATTGGTGCAAAAATTACTTTTATTTCTAGTAGAGATAATTTATAATGAAATCTAGTTTGGTAAGCTAATATATTTCTCTGTCGAGTAAATTGTCCACAGAAATTTAACAGTTCTACAAAATTTTTTTTTTTGGTTTTTGGGCCACACCCGGTGACGCTCAGGGGTTACTCCTGGCTATGCGCTCAGAAGTCTCTCCTAGCTTGGGGGACCGTATGGGACACTGGGGGATGGAACCGCAGTCCATCCTAGGTTAGTGCAGGCAAGGCAGACAGACACCTTACCTCTAGCGCCACTACCCGGCCCCAGTTCTACAAATTTTTATCAGTCCAAGGTCATGTTTGAGCTTTTTTGTAATACTTTATAAATCATTTCTACCAGCCTTTGGCAGACCTCCTTATGTGCCAGAGGCCTCTTAGCCTGGCCTAGGGTAGGGGGGGCCGGACCTGGGTCACCCAACCCTCCCTCTTCCTCTTTCCTCCGGATCTCCAGGTGGGTTCCTGGGAGGACCTTATGGGGCACCCTGGGTTTTCCCCACTTCCAAGCCGGCTCCAGAGATTGGCTTAGGGGTGGGGTTTGATCTCCTGTCCTTCGGGCCTCCTCCTTTCCTGGAGCAGGATTTTCCACCCCCACGGACCTTCACCTTTGGCAGACCTCCATATGTGCCAAAGGCCTTTTTACACTTGTAGAAGCTTAACTGGGAGTGGCAGATAGCTGCTCAGCTATACTCAGGCTGTCACTGGCAATTTCATACCAGTCTACATGTTGCATATACTGCTCCCAACCATCAGTACCCCAGATTTACCCTTCTTAACTTCAGTACCACACAGTTCTTTTTTTTTTTGTTTTTTTGGGCCACACACGGTGACGCTCAGGGGTTACTCCTGGCTATGCGCTCAGAAGTCGCTCCTGGCAGGCACAGGGGACCATATGGGGAACCGGAGAATCAAACCGCGGTCCGCCCTAGGTTAGCACAGACAAGGCAGGCACCTTACCTCCAGCGCCACCGCCCGGCCCCCCATTACCACACAGTTCTAATCTCAGACCAAAGTCGTACAGTGGATCTAACAATCCCAAAACTATTTCAAAGAACATAAAATGGGGGGCCGGGCAGTGGCGCTGGAGGTAAGGTACCTGCCTTGCCTGTGCTAACCTAGGTCGGACCGCGGTTCGATTCCCCGGTTCCCCATATGGTCCCCCGTGCCTGCCAGGAGCAACTTCTGAGCAAATAGCCAGGAGTAACCCCTGAGCATCACCGGGTGTGGCCCAAAAACCAAAAAAAAAAAAAAAAAAAA
>PVKC010011503.1:0-24627 GCA_004027635.1 Crocidura indochinensis
ATATGGGATGCTGGGATTCAAACCACCATATGTCCTGGATCAGCTATTTGCAAGGCAAATGCCCTACTGCTGTGCTATTTCTCTGGCCCCATTTTATTTATTAATACATTATTTTTTTGTTGTTGGTTCACACTCAGAAATCCCTCCCGATAGTGCTTGGGGATACATTTAGGATGTTCAGAACCAAACCTGAGTTGGCTACATGTAAGGCAAGTGCCTGCCCTACCTGCAGTACTATCAATCCAGCCCAGGATTTGTGCACTTTAAAAATATTGGGGCCGGGCGGTGGCGCTGGAGGTAAGGTGCCTGCCGTGTGCGCTAGCCTAGGACGGACCGAGGTTCGATCCCCCGGTTTCCCATATGGTCCCCCAAGCCAGGAGCAACTTCTGAGCACATAGTCAGGAGTAACCCCTGAGCGTCACTGGGTGTGGCCCAAAAACAAACAAACAAAAAATACATGTCAGGGGACAGAGTGATAGCACAGTGGCGCATAGGGTGTTTGCCAGGTTTAATCCCTGGCATTTCAAATGGTCCACTGAGCCTGCCAGTAGTAACTACTGAGTACAGAGCCAGGAGTAACCCCTGAGCACCGCCAGATGTGGCTTAGAAGCAGGGTCAGGGAGTAGCAACTAAGTGGCTGTGATCTCTATATACAAAAACTGAAAAATAAAGATACAAATCAGGGCTTTGGGGTATAAATAGTTCAATGACAGGATGGCTGAGGCTGATAGTTTGAACCTGATGCCTGGCTCAGAACCATGTGCCAGGTGTAACCCAGTGACACTGCTATTTATAACCTTGGTGTCACAACCAATATCCTGTGATATCCTAGTATCGCACCAAATGTATCATCAGTGCAACCAAGTATGTGCGAACACTCTGGGCAAACACTGTGAGCAACCTGGAAGCATTCACATACCAGAGTCAAATGTGCAAAAGGAAGGGAAGGGGGTTTGAAATACAACACATTAAGCTTCAAGGGCTGGAGAGAGTACAGTAGGAAGGGCACTTACCTTAAGATGCTGGACTCAAACCTGGGTTGGCCACATTACAAGGCAAGTGCCCTGCCCACTGTACTATCTCTCTGAACCCCCTCTACAGATGTTCAATTTTCCCCTAGTCATTCTCCCATCATTTCCTAATGCTTCATCTTTGTGATCCGTTACTTGAATACATTTTCTTTTGGGGATACAGATGGTGGTGCATGGGTGTTGCTCCTGACTGCTCAGGAACCATGTGGTACCAGGGATTAAAGCCAAGATTTTAGCATACAAAGCATGAACTCTAGGCTCTGGAGCTATCTGCCTGTCCTCTGTTTAAATAACTGTGTTGTCAACTGTTTCAATATAGGATCTGAACTTTTCTTTTCAGGTGGAAGCCATACCCGGTGGAGCCTAGAGTGATAGGATAGGAGTTCTTCATGATACTTATCCAGGGTACAGATCTCAGCTAAAGGTTCTGCTGGTGATGCAGTGCTTCTTAGGGGCTACCAGGGCTGACCTTAAAGGGTTTGGAGGTCACAAAATGCTGGGATTGAGGTGCAAACTGAACTCATGCATATGCTCTAACACTTGAGCTATTGCCCTAACACCAATTTCACAAATTTGACTATTTCAATGATAAGATCTTCATTCAGACTTAAGTCTGTTGTTAGACTTAAAGTCCAAAGAATTTTCTGTGAAAATACACTTCTCTATTAATTAAGACAGTTAGGTTTTTGGGGTCAGAGAGACAGTAAAGTAGGATGTACTGGTCTTGCATGTATTTAACCTGGGTTCTATCTCTGGCATCCCCAATGGTCCCTCAAGCCCCTAGGAGTGATACTGAAAGCAGAACCTGCAGTAAATCCCAAGCATTGTGAATGTGATTCCAGAACCAAAAATAATAATAAAAAAAGATAGATTGCATAAAAATAAAACATTCAGCATCTTATCTTCTGCAGCGCTCAGGTTTTTTTTTCTGGTTTTGCATTCAGAAATCGCTCCTGGCAGGCACAGGGGACCAAAGGGGATGATGGGATTCGAACTACCATCCATCATGGATCAGCTGATGCAAGGCAAATGCCCTACCACTATGCTATCTCTCCAGCCCACATCTTACCATTAATTAAAGCCCAAACAGGAAAATGAAATGCATCAGAGAGGAATCTAAGCAGATGGGGTTGTACAGATAACTAAAAAAGCTGGCACTACATGGTCTCCTGAGTACCACTGGGCACAGTCCCCAAAGAAAAATGTAAACAAGGTACAGTGAGCTAATTAGATCTTTTCAGTCTAAAATAAGTTATCTACTTACTTCAGGAGTCAGACTTTTAGCAATGATGGGTCCAATCATGCCTGGGATGGTGGCAAATGTATTTGTGATGCCCAGGAGAATACCAGCATACCTGCAAAAACATTTTCATAGAGATTTATTATTGAGTTATACATAGCAGTAGTTTTCTCTCAATAGCTACCACTACCAGGCTGTCTTTTGTTAAATTGTATGTCTTGTGAAATGAAATGTCTTATTGAAGTAAGACTTAATATTTAGTCTCATATGAAAGCTTGCATTTCAGTAGTTAACTAGCATCTAACATTATACAGAGGAACACAGACACTTAAAGTGATAGAGAAGTGCTGAGATAGGATTTCCAAATATGACTGTGTATAGAACGCTTCATGTGTCTTGCATTATATATTTTGTTAAAAGAGTTTATTTTTTGTTGAAATTTTCTTTGTTGAACATTCAAGAAAAGAAAAAGAAAACTTTGGATGTTCAGCATGTGCCCTGCAGGTGTGAAGCTGAATCATTATTTATTAGCCACACTCAGTTTATTCTGCTTTTTCTTTTTTTGTTTTTTTTTGGGGGGGTGGGGCACACACAGTAATACTCAGGGGTTACTCCTAGCTCTGTGCTTAGAAATTGTTCCTGGCTTGGGGGACCATATGGGACGCTGGGGTATCGAACCACAGTACATTCTAGGTCAGCTGTGTGTAAGGCAACCACCTTACCACTGTGCCACCTGTGGCCCTCTGCTTTGTTTTTCATTTTTGGTTTTGGGTCACAGCTTACTGTGCTCAGAACTTTATCCTAGCTCAGCACTCAAGATCACTCTAAGAATTGTGATGCCAAGGATTCAGACTTGCCACATGCAAGGCACATGTCCTACCTACTATACTATCTCTCTGGTTCCCAGGCTGAATGTTTATGCCTTTTAGGGAAAGTAACTTAAATTAACCAAGCCTGGCAGAAACTGCCTTTCTATTTTTTTTTTTAAAGCCATTAACAACTTGGCAGTAGGAGGAACTGACTGTAGGTTGCCAGGTCTTTCAGTAACAGATATTAAGTGAAGATGAATGCTGTAACATTCTAAATGTCAGCACCAAGAGGCTCATTCAAGTATTTATATTATACTTGGCCAGAAAGGGCCTTGAGAAATGGATGAGTCCTTGGAATAAAAAACCATGTACAAACTTAGTTTGAATTGTGTGCTTTTCCGTTCTTGAATTCTGTGGGATTAACAACAAAAAATCAAATGACTAAAAAAAATTATTCAATTCTCTTGAATTTGAACAATAAAATTACGTGCAGATAATTTCTATTTCAGTCTGTAGAAGTCTTAGAGAATTCTATGTACAATTTTATATATTAATAGGGATATGGTGTTTTTTATTGAAAAACCTGTTAGACATGGTTCTAAGTATCTTACACACAAACACATACACAGAGTACTCATTTTTATAGTAAAGCAATCCACAGGTAGGAATTATCTTTATTTGATAGATGAAGAAAGGCTACTAAATGTTACCCACTCTGATTCCAAACCAGTACTTAATATTATGTTATAATTTGTAATGGCACTTAATAGATTTTCTCATGTTCAATTTTTTTACTATAAAACTCCAGTATTGGGTGTGGCCCAAAAATCAAAACAAATAAACAAAACAAGAAAAACCCCTACAGTATTACATATATTTAAAAAATATTATTTACTTATTTATTTTGTTTTGTTTTTTGGGGTGGAACACTCAGTGGCGTAGGGGTTACTCCTGGCTCTGTGCTCAGAAATTGCTCCTGGCATGCTTGGGGCACTATATGGGTTTCCGGGAAATGAATCTGGATCCATCTGAGTCGGCCACTTGCAAGGCAAAGGCCCTGCCACTATGCCATCGCTTCAGCCCCAGTATTAAATGTTTAAAGCTAAAGGGATTGCTTTCCTAACATGTTTTTGTTCTAACTAGCAGTGTGTTATCCACTGAACAGGCACTTATTAGTTTAATCGAAGGAAAGAAACTAAGCAGCAATATAGTCATACATTATGTTACCCTCTCAGTGGTCTTCAAACTATAGCCCGAGAGCCACATATTGTATTTGTTCCCATTTGTTTCATCACTTCCAAATAAGATATATACAGTGTTCATAGGAAATTGTTCATAATTTTTGTTTCTACTATAGTTCAGCCTCCAACGGTCGGAGGGACATTGGACTGGCCCACTGTTTAAAGAGTTTGAGGACAGCTGCGAGTATAGATTAACCAATTTTAGGGAAGTAGAAACCAGTTGGGGGGCTTAGAACCAAAAACACTAGTTGGAAAATAACTTTCTGAAGGATTATATGATGGGATCCATCAAAATACAAAAGAGAAAAGGAATTTTCTCCTTTACATTTAATGAGGCTACCTTGCACTTGCCCTGCTGTATAATGTAAAATTTCAAAAAGGAAAGTTTTTTTTTTTAAAGGAAAGTTTTACATGTTTACATATGCTGATCTCAGCCATAAACCTGATGTCTTGGTCAATTTAGAGAGAGCACAGCAGACACCATGACCTGAGGCATACAATGACCTACCACTGTCCTGCCTTTGGCAACTATTTTTGGCATCATTTGTTTCTAAACTGTTTAGCTTCCTACCTTCAACAGATATGCCCATCACCAATACAGCTTGTAACACTCACAAAATGTTAAAGCTGGGCTGGGGGCTAGAAGATAGCATGGAGGTAAGGCATTTGCCTTGTATGCAGAAGGTCATTGACTCGAATCCTGGCATCCCATATGGTCCCCCAAGCCTGCCAGGAGTGATTTCTGAGCATGGAGCCAGGAGTGATTCCCTGAGCGCTGCCGGGTGTAATCCCTCCCCCCAAAAAAGCTGGGCTGGAATCTTTATTTTTTAAATTTAAACACCTGGTTATAAGGTTTATTTCCTCCAAAGATACAGCTGCTCATGATTGAGTTACAATCATATAATGTATTAAGTTTTTCTCTCACCCTCCCTGGATTGCTTCTGGGTCAGGCATCTTAACATCTCTCTCTCTTCTCTCTTTTCTCTCTCTCTCTCTCTCTCTCTCTCTCTCTCTCTCTCTCTCTCCTGCCTCCTTTCATGACACTGGTTTGTACTATTAATGAAAGGGTGCCATGCATATCACTTCATCCCTTTTCTGGGCTGGACTCTTTTAAGACATAGATGTTAGTCAACATTGGGAGCCCAGTTTTAGGACTTGACGACAGATCGTCCAATTTTTTTTTTGTTTGTTTGTTTTTGTTTTTTTTGGGGCCACACCCATTTGATGCTCAGGGGTTACTCCTCGCTAAGCACTCAGAAATCGCCCCTGGCTTGGGGGGACCATATGGGACGCTGGGGGATCGAACCATGGTCCTTCCTTGGCTAGCACTTTGCAAGGCAGACACTACCTCTAGTGCCACCTCAACGGCCCCCAGATTGTCCAATGTAAGCTTTCCTCAATGTGAGCAGGAAACATGTCACTTGCATGCTGTCTAAAAGTTGGTAAAGGTTCTGACAGTGTTGTAAAATCCCTAGAACAGTAATCAGCACACTATGACAGAGAAATTCAATAATACCACAACTATTTGGCTGAAAATCCAGCCATTTTATCTTTCTCCACTCTACCTGAAAGGATATACTGACATACATTGTTGAAGAAATTAGGCTTTTGTTTTTAGTGATTTAATGTTAGTTCCTAGTGAGCATTCCTTTCTATAAACTAATTTTTTTGGGGGGAGGACATACCCAACAGTGCTCAGGCATTACTCTTGGCAGGCTTGGAGGATCAAATGGAATGCTAGGGATCGAACTCAGGTCAGCTGCCTGCAAGGCAACACCCTACCTCCAGCCACTAAACTCAATCTTATTAATATTCCACATTTATTGAGTTTGTTATCTTGTTATGGCCCCTGACTTCAAGTTTTCCAGAAAATAATGCATAAATAACTTAATTACATCATAAACTAAGTGTTCTATGCATACATGTGAGGATGTTCATTGTGTTTAATTCTCATCACAGGGTTGGAGAGTGCATAAGGGTTAAGGGTTCTGCCTTGTACACATCTAACTCTTGTTTCATCCCCAGCATGTTCTGAGCATCCTAAGCATCAACTGCGAGATGTTGCTTATAAATAACAACAAAAGGGGCCGGGGAAATAGCATGGAGGTAATGCATTTGCTTTGCATGCAGAAGGACGGTGATTCAAATCCCGGCATCCTATATGGTCCCTGAGCCTGCCAGGAGCGATTTCTGAGTGTAGAGCTAGTAGTAACCCAAGTGTTGCTGGGTGTGACCCAAAAACAAACAAACAAAAAAAACCAACAAAAGAAGCTAAAATTATCACAGCAGTCTTTTAAAGTAGGTACTGTGGATATATGTGTATATATATGCATATATATATTTACAAATTTACTTCATTAAAAAGCATGTATCACATAGTTGACATAGTTGATACTAATACATTTCTTCCCAAGTGAGAGATAAAGGGGGCCAAGAGATAGCATGGAGAGAAGGTGTTTGCCTTTCATGCAGAAAATCGGTGGTTCGAATCCTGGCATCCCATATGGTCCCCCGTGCCTGCCAGGGGCGATTTCTGAGCATAGAGCCAGGAGTAACCCCTGAGCGCTGCCGGGTGTGACCCAAAAACAAACAAACAAACAAAAACATAAAGATAAAAAAAGAAAGAAAAAAAGGAGAAAAAAGTTCAGCAACATGTAAATTTGTGAAAATTACAATATCTCCAATGATGTCATTAAGTAATTGTCAGAGGTTTGATAAGCTCTTGTTGCTAAATGACCATTTTGTTATTTCATTTGTTTTTGAATATTAAGTGATGTCAGCTACACAATGGCAACTAAACTGGTGTGTCTCTGTGAGGATGACAGTATTAAACAAATAAAGCTGTTGCACAGCCATGAATATGGCCAAGAGGTCTAAGAATTCAAACTACTATTGCTGATACTGTGGGTTTTGTGAGTGTAGTGTGGCTGTCAGGGCTTCTAGAAGTACAAGGTGAAGGGAGGATGGCTGCACTCACTCCAAAAATATTCTGGTGATATCAGCCCAAATACTGCCATACCTGAAGTTTTGATCAGATTGGTATCTCTGTAGAGTTGTACTGAAGAAGGGCCATAAGCAAAGTGATGATTACGGTGATGAATGTGGCAGGTGTGGCTTTTGCAGGGTGGGGGCTTGGCCTAACTTCTCCTCCCAAGATTGCCAGCTTTCAGTTGTATGGCTAGTGTATCAGGTTTCCTCAAAGTATGTGATGACACAAGGTGGGGAGAGAGGGTGCCCACACACACTCCCTAAAAGTCCTGGTAATTTTAGTCTAAATACTAGCATACCTGAAGTTTGATCAGATTGGTATCTCTGCAGAGAGTTGTAGAGGAGTGGTGAAACAAAGAATGGATATTTTATTTATCCTTCTCCAGTATCCACTTTCATTTTGGGTTGACAAGAGCTTCAGTTACTACCTGACAGACCCAGTTTCCTTCACTACCAGAGCAGAGTGGGCTCTTGTCAGAATTCCATAGCTCTAAGAGACTTCTGGCATCAATGGAATCCTGAACTGTATTTTAGCTTCATGAAATGAAATGAAGTAACTGGCTTCTGATCTCCTTTCTGGCTGGGTGGCCATGGAGGCAATTTTATATTCTAAATAATTTTTACTTCTCATTTGTTTGCTTAGTTTTCTAATAACCTCATGGTAAATGAGGTCGCCAATGTCTGTTCTGTGTAATGAATTTTTTTAGGCCACACCCAGCGGCGCTCAGGGGTTACTCCTGGCTCTGTGCTTAGAAACTGCTCCTGGCTCAGGGGACCATATGGGATACTGGGGATCAAATCTATATCTGTCCTGGGTCAGCTGCATACAAGGCAAATGCCCTACTGCTGTGATACACTCCAGCCCCTCCAGGATTTTTTTCCCCTTTCAAATACTCAAAATAGGTATGAGTCACTTTCCAATGACCAATTTTTAAGACACTCTAAGTAAGTCTTTGAAAGGTAACATAATATAGCAGCAAAGTGATTCTGGGACCATGGAGCTGGAAGACAAGTCAGGTGTGCTTTTTTGTACAAGTTGTGACTTGAAAGTTGCATAACTCCTTTGTGTTTCACTTTCAAAATGGCCCTTTTATTATAGTGGATCTTTCTGATGATCTCAGCATCCACTCCCATGAAATTTGAGAGGCTCGGACTCCTTTACCTTTTAACTTTTGGGATGTGCATTGATGTCCTAAAGTCAGTCAGTATTATGTTGGCCACAAGTGATGTGTAGGTAGCACAATTGTGTTCAGTCAAAATGAAAGTCAGGACTTATTTCCAGAATTGGGAATGGGAAAGACCTTTTTCCTTCTTGCTTGACAAATCAGGAAGATAAGCATATAACCCAGATTGTTGCTAGCAATCATTTCACTGTGACTTAATAAGAAGATTCAATCTTAGATTGAAACTAGCACCATGAGAGTTGACTATGAAGCAGACATGCATCTTCAGGGATCATTGGAGAGGTGAGACAGCTCTTGCCTGAAGCCTGCTGTGTCAGGACTTGACACAAATCAGTATTTTTTGTTGTTCAGAAAGCTTGATTAGGATTTCCAGTACTTCTGCCAAAAGCATCTCACACTCTAGTTCTCTCCATGCCAAACTGTCAGTGTCATACTAACAGCTGAGCTGCTGTCCACCAAGTAAGGAAAGTGTGACAATTCACTTTAGTTGATCCTCTTCAATGACAAAACCTTCTATAGGAGTTCTTTATTTGCTTGGGGTTTAAGTTTTGCCACACCTAATGGTGCTCAGGTGTTACGCCTGGGCAGAGTGTTCCAGGAGAGGTTGAGAGCTGACCATGCAGTACCACAACTTGACTGGGACTCCTGCAGGTATACCACAGGCTCAGCTCTTTAAGTCATCTTCCCGGATCCTCATCTTTTAGGTTTTTTTTTTTTTTTTGGTTTTTGGGTCACACCTGGTTGTGCTCAGGGGTTACTCCTGGCTCTATGCTCAGAAATCGCTCCTGGCCTGCTTGGGGGACCATATGGGATGCCAGGATTCAAACCACCAACCTTCTGCATGCAAGGCAAACACTTTACCTCTATGCTATCTCTTTCTTTTTTTTTTTTTTTTTTTTTTGTGGTTTTTGGGTCACACCCGGCAGTGCTCAGGGGCTACTCCTGGCTCCATGCTCAGAAATTGCTCCTGGCAGGCACGGGGGACCATATGGGGCACCGGGATTCGAACTGATGACCTTTTGCATGAAAGGCAAATGCCTTACCTCCATGCTATCTCCTGGGCCCCTATGCTATCTCTTTCTGGCCCCATCTTTTAGTCTTATTTTTTTTTCCGGTTTTTCAGGCCACACCCGTTTGATGCTCAGGGGTTACTCCTGGTTAAGTGCTCACAAATTGCCCCTGGCTTGGGGGGACCATATGGGATGCCGGGGACCTTCCTTGGCTAGCGCTTGCAAGGCAGAAACCTTACCTCTCTAGTTCCACCTTGCCAGCCCCCATCTTTTAGTCTTAATGACTGTCTCGGTCGCCACTCACACCTTTTGCATTCTCAGTTCTACTGCAGTCTAGCTTCTTTCTTAGTCTCCACAATGAACCTGACTTGTAAGTTAGAGATTAAAGGTGAACAGTTAAGGTCTGTTCTTTATTTTGGTGGGGTTTGGATCACACTCAGCAGTAGCTTTGCTCATGGATCACTTTCCCACAGTGTTCAGGGGCTCATGTAGCCTAGGGATTGAACTGAATGCAAAGCTTGCACTTAGCACTTTGATTATCTCTCTGGCCTAAGATTTCAAACTAGTTTTGCTACATGATAAGTTATTTCAAACCTAGCAGCTTCCCACAACAAATATTTGCTATAACAATTTCTGAGGGCCAAGAATGTCAGAGCAGTTTAGATGCTGTTACTGGCTCAGAGGGCTTTTGGGGGGTTTTGCTTTATGTTTTATTTTTGGTGCTGGGGATTAACCCCCAGAGAAGGAGATTTGTGAAGCATACACTCTACATGTGAGCTCCAGTCCTCATTTCTCAGCATGCTTGAATCACAACATTGGCTGCTGCCAAGTCAAGGAAGGCTTTCCCAATGCCAGAGGACCTATGATCAAGTTCACTGGTGACTGTTGCATGGAGGCTTCCCTGCCAACTCATGAGGATGGTATTCGCAGAGATACTAAATGTTCTCACTTACTACATGATGTTTTGCATCCCCTAGTGTGAGTTATCTGAGAGACAGAAGAAGAGGGATATGACTTTTGATGCGATCAGATACCAACATCTTCTGCCACAATTCTATTTATTTATTTTGGTTTTGAGGCCACACCCGGCAGCACTCTGAAATCACTCCAGGCAGGCTCAGAGGACCAGATGGGGTTTTGGGGATTGAACTCAGGTCAGCAGTGTGCAAGGCAAATGTCCTACCCACTGTGCTATCCTCTGGCCCCATTGTCATAATTTATTAATTAGAAACCAGTCACTAAATTGAGTCTACGCTCAAGGAAAGGTTCTATTTATTTATTGGTTTTTGGGCCACACCTGGTGATGCTCAATGGTTACTCCTGGCTAAGCACTCAGAAATCGCCCCTTACGTGGGGGACTATATGGGATGCCGGGGGATTGAACCAAGGTCTGTCCTAGGTCCTAGGTTAGCGGGTGCAAGGCAAATGCACTACTGCCTGTGCTAACACTCTAGCCCCAAGGTTCTATTATTTTTTAATTTTTTTCTTTGGCTCTATTTTTTTGAAGGGAAAAATACTGAAAATTTGTGGACATATATTTTATTGACTTTATGTGTACGTCACCTGATATTTTTTTTTGTTGTTTGTTATGGAGCCACACCTGGCAACACTCAGGGGTTACTTCTGGTTCTGTGCTCAGAATTATTCCTAGCAGACTCGGGGACCATATGGGATTGCCAGGATCCAATTTGAGTCAGTCACATACAAAGCAATTGCCCTACCTGCTATGCTATTGCTCTGGCCCACCTGTAGATTTTTAAATCACAACCTCAATATCTCACATCACTTTTTCCTCCTACAGAATGTCTGTTACTTATCAAATACTTATTTCTTGGCAGTGATGGCAATTAAAGTTAACTGCTACAGGGGAGATAAAACAAAGGAAGTGCACAAGTTTTGCATCTAGGAGAACCTGCTTCAATTCCCCTGTATTGTCTGGTCCCTAAGCACTACTGTGAGGGACCCCTAAGCATCAGACTACGAGTAGTCCCTGAGCACTACTGGATATAGTCTCAAAACCAAAACCAAAAGAAGTTAATTCCTTTACTTGGGCTCTGGAACCCATTCCTTATCATCTATCAGTAATTTTCATTTCTTTAACTTCGATTTCTCATCCTTTTTGTTTGTTTGTTTTTGGGCCACAACCAGTAAACTCAAGGGTTGACTACTGGGGGATCTTGCTGTGTTAGGGATCAAACCCAGGCCTCCTGCATGCACAGCACATGCTAAGCCCCTTGACTTATCTCTCCTGCTCTAATTTTGCAACCTTTTCCAGCTTTTTTCTCAGCATACTAATATGCTTGGGTATTTATTCTTAGAAAGAAATCTTCCATCAACACGTGTTTCTCTTTAGCAGCCCCCCTTTCATTTATAGTTAACAGTTTTGAAATATTTGTTTATTGGCAGTTCTCAAATTTTTTGTTTTTGTTTTGCAGTCACAATCGATAGTGCCTGTCAGAGCTTACTCATAGCTTTGTGCTCAAGGATCACTCCTGGCAGTGCACCGGGAACCATATATAGTAGGGAGCAAGCCTGTGTAGGCTGTATGCAAGGCAAGTAGCCTATCCATTGTATTGTTCTAGTCTGCTTCTTCTTCTTCTTCTTTTTTTTTTGTTTTTTTGGGTCACACCTGCCAGCACTCAGGGGTTCCTCCTGGCAGGCTCAGGGGACCTATATGGAATACCGGGATTCAAACACCACTGTCCTTCTGCATGTAAGGCAAACGTCCTACCTCCATGCTACTGCACTGGCCCTGCCTCTTAATTTTTACTACTCATGAGGACAATCTAGAAGAGCAAGATGTACTGAATCTCTACCCATGGGATCAACAATTAAGTTTTATTTTCCATTTGGTGATTCTGAAGTGGCAGTCAGTAAGTCTGGAAAGGCTTCAGACAGAATTAGGGAGGCTTCAGATGCACATATAGTGAGGAGAGAATGCCAGAGAGAGACAGGAATTTGCCTGACACTGAAAGCTGACACAAGAAGTAGAATTGAGATGGGCATGGGTCCGAATAAAGGGGAACAGGAGTTTGTATTTAAAGGCAAGATCAAGTACTGGTAATAGATGGTAGTAAAGGTTACATGATAATGTAGAATAATATACCTCCACATAGTTAATCTAGTTAAGATGGTTAAAACAGTATCTTTTACACATAAAAAATAATTTAAAATAAATCAAGCAAATATTTTATGCGAGTACTCACGAAGGAGCAATATCCAGATGGTTGATGCTAAATCCAGAAGAATTAAAGCCTGCCAGAGTTGTTGATATGCTTAAGAATGCTACAGCCAAAGAATAATTACAGCCAATATATCCAGCAGCTATCAGGAATACTGCGGGACCAATCATTCCTGGAATTGAAAGTTAAAATAGTCATACCATTAGTATTTACTTTCTGAGTAAGTTTAAACCTACTGTTTGATGCTATTGCCACCTAGTGTAGAAACATTATACTGCCTTAAGATGTTAAATTTAAATTATACTATTTCATTAAAAATTACTAAAGAATTGAGGGCCAAAGACAGTGCCTGGCATAATATAATTGCTTTGTGGCTATGCTCAGTTCATATATATGACTGGCTCTGTATATATGGTCATCAACACATATGACCAAAAATTACAAATGTAACAACCCCCCCTCAAAACAAACCCCCAACCCTCCCCCCATAAAAAGAAGAGAGGTCCAAAAGGCTGGACACATAACTTGCAAGCTAGAGGGGCCCAGGTTTAACCCCTGGCACCACATATACCAATAAACAGAAAGAAAAAGAAAATATAGGCATAACTCAAGAAATATAAAAATAATAGGAAAGAAATCTCATTATATAATGTTAATCTACATATGACTAGGAATAAGCTAAAACTCTATGTTAGAGGAAAAAAAGAGACAGAGAAGAATGGATAAAAATAATGTTGTAGGGGCCCGGGAGATAGCATGGAGGTAAGGCGTTTGCCTTTCATGCAAAAGGTCATCGGTTCGGATCCCGGTGCCCCATATGGTCCCCCCGTGCCTGCCAGGAGCAATTTCTGAGCATGGAGCCAGGAGTAACCCCTGAGCATTGCCGGGTGTGACCCAAAACCAAAACAAAACAAAACAAAACAAAACAAAACAAAAAAATAATGTTGTAGAGAGAAGTAATAGTTGATAAAGAATGTGATTAAAATTCATAAAATCGGGGTCGACGAGATAGCAAGCAGGTAAGGCATTTGCATCCATGCAGAAGAACAGTGGTTTGAATCCTGGCATCCCATGTGGTCCTCTGTGCCTGCCAGGGGCGAATTCTGAGCATAGACCCAGGAGTAACCCCTGAGCACTGCGGGGTGTGACCCAAAAACCAAAAAAAAAAAAAAAAATCATAAAATCAGAGCTGGAGAGATAGCACACCGGTGAGGCCTTGCACTCAGCCGATCCAGAACAAATGGTGGTTAGAATCCCGATGTCCCATATGGTCCCCATGCTGCCAGGAGCGATTTCTGAGCAGAGAGCCAGGAGTAACCCTGAACCCTGCCAGGTATGACCCAACATAAAAGAAATAAAATCAAAGAACTATATAATAAACAATGTTAAGTTAGAAAACCATTGTGTTTGGGATTAAGAATTGTTAATGGTATATACAAAACTTATACATAGTTAGCATAAAATATGTCACAACAAGCTCTTAATTAGTGAGTAGTCACTTTAATTTTATTTATTTTTGTTTTGGAGGTTCACCTAACAGTGCTTGGAGGTCCAGGTGGAGCCAGGCACTGAACCCAGAAGCCCTGCATATAGCATTGCTAGCTAATAAGAGCTATTCATAGAAGATTTTTGAGATCACTTATGAGAATGTTATATTTGTATAAGTCAGTGAAAAGAAAATGCACATTTTAATTTCAACTAAGTTTAAATAGCTATATATGATTATTGCTTTTTTTGTTGGTTTGTTTTTGGGCCACACCCATTGACGCTCAGAAGTTACTCCTGGCTATGCAGTCAGAAATTGCTCCCGGCTAGGGGGGACCATATGGGATGCCAGGGTATCAAACGGAAGTTGTCCTAGGCTAATGCTTGCATGGCAGACACCTTATCTCTAGCATCACTGCTTTGGCCCCTGATTAATGCTGTAGTACTAGAAACAACAGTTCCCTCACCTCCTCCCTGACACCCAAGTAGAAAATTATATTGAATCTTAAGGGATGCATTTAATTTACTTATTTTGTCAGATAGCAGGGATCACCCAGGGTCTCCTCACATAAGCAAGGCTCTACTACTGAAGTATATCTAAATACTTGGACTTTTTGTTTTCTTTTTACTTTTTTTTTTTTTTTTTTTGGTGGTGGTGGTGGGTGGTGAAGTGGTGGTGGTGGTAGTTGAATGGTGTAAATCCTTGGACTTTTTATGCTTTATCTTTTGTTTTGTTTTGGTGCTATTCCCAGATGTGCTCAGGGCTTAGGGCTTTAGAATGACTCCTTGAAAGACCTGGGAACCATATGAGGCACTGGAGATTAAATCTGGGTTAACCATGTGCAACCTTACCCACTGTACTATTTTTTCAGTGCCTCCCTCCCCCACTTTTTTTTTGTTTTGGGGGCACATCTGGTGACGCTCAGAGGTTATTCCTAGCTCTGCACTCAGAAATTGCTCCTGGTTCTGGGGACCATATGGGACTCTGGGGATTGAACCCAGGTCTATGCTGGGTCAACCAGGTGCAAGGCATGCTATTGTTCTGGCCCCTTCAGTGCCCTTCTCTTATCTTTCTTCTTCTTTGTCTTCTTTTATTTATTTATTTTTTGGTAGAGAAGGGGTTACATATAGCTACCTGTATAAGGACTATACCTGGCTTTGTGCTTGAGGGTCATGCCTAGCAGGGCCTGGGAAATTATGTGGTATGAGGGGATTAAATCGAGGTCTTCCAGATGTAAAGTATGAGCAGTTTAGCCTATTCAGTGATTTCTCTAGCTCCTATTTAATATGTCTAAAGTTAGTCAAGGGACTGAAGAGATAGTATAGTAGGTTAGAGCTCTTGTCTTGCATACAGCCAACCTCAAGTTTGCTCCCTGGCACCCCATATGGTCCATTAGGAGTGATCCCTGAGTACAGAGCCAGGAGTAAGCACTGAGAACTGCTGGGTGTAGTGCAAAAACAAAACAAATAAAATTTAAAAATAAGTAAAGTGAGCCAAAGGTACTTTCAGCAAGTAGTGGAGCAGCACAGCAACTTCTAGATACAGATACTAGGAGGTATTTGCATAATTACATTCACTAGGATTCTTTTTTTTGTTTGTTTGTTTTGTTTTGTTTTTGGGTCACACCTGGCAGCGCTCAGGAGTAACACCTGGTTCTATGCTCAGAAATCACCTCTGGCAGGCACAGGGAACCATGTGGGATGCTGGGATTTGAACCACTGTCCTTCCGCATGCAAGGCAAATGCCTTACCTCCATGCTATCTCTCTGACCCTGACTAGGATTCTTTTGTAATGTAATCAATATGTCTGCAACTTCTTGAAGAAAGGAAGGAAGGAAGGAAGGAAGGAAGGAAGAAAGAAAGAAAGAAAGAAAGAAAGAAAGAAAGAAAGAAAGAAAGAAAGAAAGAAAGAAAGAAAGAAAGAAAGAAAGAAAGAAAGAAAGAAAGAAAGAAGAAAGAAGAAAGAAAGACAGGACAACTCTTGGTCATGTGATCATTCATAGTTCCTTTGAGGATTTTTTTTGTTTTGTTTTGTTTTTTGGGCCACACCCAGCAGAGCTCAGTGGTTACTTCTGGCTCTATGCTCAGAATTTGCTCCTGGCAGGCTTGGGGAACCATATGGGACACGGGGATTCGAAATACCGTCCTTCTGCAGGCAATGCAGTTGCCTTACCTCATGCTATCTCTCTGGCCACTCCTTTGAGTTTTTTTGATTGATACAATGCCAAAAATAATTGCTACTGACATGTTATATTTTTGGATTGAAATTTAAAATATATTCACTTCAAAATGGGATAGTTAAAAAATATCCTCTGTTGCAAATAAAATTCTGGGAATGAAATGCCTTATCTCTATGATACCTCTCTGGCCCCAACTTTTTGTTTTTGAGTCACACCTGACAGCACTCAGGTTACTCCTGGCTCTGCACTCAGAAATCGTTCCTGGTTTGGGGACCATATGGAATGCCAAGGATCGAACCCAGGTCTGTCCCAGGTTGTCTGCTTGCAAGGCAAACACCCTACCACTGTGCTATTGCTCTGGCCCCCCAACACTAGAATTATTTCATAACATAAACTTCCTTCCTGACCCAGAGAAAGGCCTCTAGAAACCCAGATCAGCTGTAAACCCTTCCTTACCACAGTCCACAATTAACCACAATTACATGGTCACTCCAGCTCCAATCCCCAGCACCTATATGGGTCCCTGAGCACTGCGAGGGGTGATCTCTGAGCACTACCGGGTGTGGGCTCCCCTCTGCCAAAAGAACTATAAATTTAGAGGTAAACTTGAGGACAGGACAATACTACAGTAGGTAGGGCATTTGCCTTGCAACTGGCTGACACAGATTCAATCTCTGATACCCCAGATGGCCCACCAAGCCTGCCAGGAGTGATCCCTGAAGGCGAGTAAGCCTTCAGCACTGCCAAATGTGACTCAAAACAAAAGTTCCCGAAGCCAGGGGCTTGATGAAGGGGGGAAGCCAACTGGCTGGCTGATGGGAGAAACTTCTGATGTGAAGAGTTAGACGCTCATAAAGAATCTGGATTTGAGTGTGTGTCACGAAAACTACATAATTTTCCTTCCGAATCACTACATTAAATGTGATTTAAAAAAAAAATTCTGGGAATGATATTCAGCAAAACGGGCCACATTTTAAAGTTATAGTTGTGATGATAGGGTATTAAGAATGTTAATATTAAAAATCCAAGGTTTGGGGCCGGGTGGTGGCGCTGAAGGTAAGGTGCCTGCCTTACCGCGCTAGCCTTGGACGGACTGCGGTTCGATCCCCCGTGCCCCATATGGTCCCCCAGGCCAGGGGCGACTTCTGAGCTCATAGCCAGGAGTAACCCCTGAGCGTCACTGGGTGTGGCCCAAAAACCAAAAAAAAAAAAAAAATCCAAGGTTTGAAAAGTATCATCTTGCATAAAAAAAACCCAATATTTAGTTTAATAGTTTAAGTAAAATTTAATGTAAATAAATAAAAGCACCACTTAAATAAAGTACTATTAAAACTGTTTGGATATATGGAAAAAAATAATACTACTATTGAAGTAAAACAGGCAAACATAATATCCGGTTCCCAAAGCCCTGCCCAGGAATGGGCAGGGCTCAGGTAGTTACCTGTACTCAGGGGTGGAACTACATACTATAATTTTTCCTTGTATGGTAAATACAGTATAATTATAAACCAAAATATAACCTCACTTACCTATAAGGGTAAAAGTTCTTCGAACACATATAGTTGAAAAATTCCATTTTGCCCTTAAATTGTCAGCAAGTTGACCAGACAGGATTATACACAACCAACTGCCAAAGTAAGGCACTGCAGATAAGAACCCATTCTAAAAAATATATAAAGATAAAGTAATAGTTATGGCGGAAGGAAGGGCCAAAATAACTTAAACATCCACACATCTACCAACTACTGAAAGGAAGACAGGAAATATAAAGTGACATGCCATTAATACTTGTATTGTGATAGTACTTAAAGTTTGTTCTCAGAAGGATTTTGGGATTCAGTTCAATGTACTCCTGAAGAGGCTATCTCAGAATCAATGATCTCCAACAATTAAAACCATCCAAAAAGAAACATTTATTTAAAAAAAAGAAACATTTATTCATTCCATAGACATCTTTCACAGATCTCAACAATTTAAGGATATGATTCCTTATCTTTACTTAAAAATTAATTAAAAATGTTAAGATAAAACTAAAGAGTAACAGAATATCTTACATTTCACTGATTAGTAAGAAAGAGAGAGATAAGGCTGGGGATGTGGCTCAGTGTATCACACATGATTTGTATATAAGAGGCCCTGGGTTCAATGCTCAGCAGAACAATAACAACAATAAAACAGAAGGATGTTAAAACTGCACAAACTGGAACAAAGAGAAAGGATGAGTAATAAAACATTAAAAAATGAAAAGCAAATTTGTTTGCCTTTTTTTTTTCTTTTTGTGGGGGGTTCCTACCCAGTAGTGCTCAGGTGTTACCTCTGGCTTTGTGCTCAGAAATCATGCCTGGCAAGCTCGAGGGATGAAATGGGATGTCGGGGACTGAACCCAGGTTGGCTGCAAGCAAGGCAAATGCCGTAAGTACTCTGCTATTGCTCCTGAAAAGTCAAGTTTGTAACAAATAAACAAGCTTTTTGCTTTGTTTTGGGGCCACAACCATCAGTACTCAAGAGATTACTCCTAGCTCTAGACTCAGGAAACACTCTTGGCAGTGCTCAGGAGTAAAATTGGATACCAGGGATTGAACCCTGTTCAGCAATGTGCAAGGCAAGTGCTTTACTTGCTATACTATTTCTCTGGGCCCCAGAATGAAGAACGTTAAGAACATTAACATTTTAAATTGCTGAGGTAGTTTTAAATATAGCTTTATCCTTATTTCCACCTTTCCCATTTCCAATCCTATCCTTTGAGGCTTTTTGCAGCTATGACCAGGTAAAGGACTCATATACTTGACTGTCTTGCTTGCTAAGGGTCAAACTCCAATTGTGGTGTTTGCAGGAGTGCTTAATCGGAGTGGTGCGATTCAGATGTGGAGCTAATAAGGGGATCATGCACTTCTATTGCATACTTGCCAACACCTGGCTATAATACCCGCCCAAGACACCCCAGACTGTGGTGGGCACATGAGTGCACTCTACTCCTGTGCATCATAGCAAGCTTTACTTAAGGGCTATTTCAAGAAGATAAAGTATTTGCACACAGCCAAATCCAGAACAGACAGCGGTTCGAATCCCAGCATCACATAAGGTCCCCCATGCCTGCCAGGTGCAATTTCTGAGCACAGAGCCAGGAGTAAGCCCTGTGCCGCTGGGTATGACCCAAAAATCAAAAACCAGAAAAAAAGAAAAAGAAAAAAAATACCCTATTGTAGGTGAACTAAAAGTGTCATAGTGACGGTGGTGAAGGGTCATGGGCACCTTGGTGGTGGTGGGGTGCAGTAATTTTGTTCTTAAAACTATAAACATGAACTATGTTACAACCTATAATAAAAGATAAATTATTAAAAAAGGGGGGGCAGAGTGATTGTATAGTGGATATGGCATTTGTCTTGCATGTGGCTGACTGGGTTTTGATCCCTGGCATTCCATATGGTCCCTGGATCTTGCAAGGAGTAATTCCTGAGCACAGAGCCAAGATTAATCTATGAGCACCACTGGGTGTAGTCCAAAAAAACCAAAACAAAAAGAATTAAAAAGAAAAATATTCCTTTTATTTGCTTTGTTTAAATTTGGGGGCCATGCTTGGTATTTGGGAGCAACCTCCAGCTTAGTGCTGGGTGTCATTTGGGTTCCAGCCTGCAAAATATACACTCTAGTCCTTTGAGCTATATTCCCAGGCCCCAAAATATTCATTTAAAAGAGATTATACTTGCTAAGCAAGTGGAAGTAAAGATAAACAAATGGGACTACATTAAACTAAGAAACTTCTGCATGTTGACTAAGGGAAAAAGACTACCCACATAATGGGAGAATCTATTAGTTCAATACCCATCTGATAAAGGATTAATATTAAAGATATACAAGGTACTGATAGAGCTTAGCAAGAAAACATCTCACTCCCTCCATAAGGACAAAAAATAAACAGACATTTTCTCAATGAAGAAATGCAGATGGCCAAAGGGCACATGAAAAAAAATCATCAGAAAAAAAAAAAAGAAAAAAACCATCAGGGAGGTGAAAATCAAAACAACAATAAGCTATCATCTCATACCACAAAGAGTAAGAACAGTGCCTGTGTGGATTCGGGGAGAAAGGACTTTCATTCACTGCTGGTGGGAATGCCGATTGGTCCAGCCTTTTGGAAAACAATATGGATATTCCTCAAAAAGCTGGAAATTGAGTTTTCATATGATCCAGTAATACTACTTCTAGGGAATGTACCCTAGGAACCCCAAAACATGATGTAGAAAGTCCTCTGTATTCCTATGTTTGTTGCAGTACTATTTACAATAGCCAGAGTCTGGAAATAACCCAAGTGCCTGAGAATAGCTGAGTGGTTAAAGAAACTGTGGTACCAGCGATTGGCACACATCACAAAGAAAGAGAACAAGCAGTGTTGGCAGGGATGTGGAGAGAAAGGAACTCTTATCCACTGCTGGTGGGAATGCCATCTAGTTTAACCTATATGGAAAGCGATACGGAGATTCCTCCAAAAACTGGAATCGAGCTCCCATATGATCCAGCTATACCACTCCTAGGAATATACCCTAGGAACACAAAAATACAATACAAAAATCCCTTGCTTACACCTATATTCATTGTAGCACTATTTACCATAGCGAAACTCTGGAAACAACCAAGATACCCTTCAACAAACGAATGACTAAAGAAACTGTGGTACATATACACAATCGAATATTATGCAGCCATCAGAAGAGATGAAGTCATGAAATTTCCCTATACATGGACGTACATGGAATCTATTATGCTGAGTGAAATAAGTCAGAGGGAGAGAGAAAAACGCAGAATGGTCTCACTCATGTATGGGTTTTAAGAAAAATGAAAGACATTCTTGCAATAATAATTTTTAGACACAAAAGAGAGAAGGGCTGGAAGTTACAGCTCACCTCATGAAGCTCATCACAAACAGGGATGAGTTTAGTTAGAGAAATAACTACATTTTGAACTATCCTAATAATGAGAATGTATGAGGGAAATAGAAAGCCTGTCTAGAGTACAGGCGGGGGTTGGGTAGGGAGGAGGGAGATTTGGGACATTGGTGATGGGTGGTGTTCTTTACATGACTCAAACCCAAACACAATCATGCATATAATCAAGGTGTTTAAATAAAAAAATATATATAGATATATAAAAGAAACTGGTATATATACACAATGAAATAGTATGCAGCTGTTAATAAAAATGAAGTCATGAAATTTACTTATACATAGGTGGATATGGAGAGCATTATGCTGAGTGAAATGAGCCAGAAGGAAAGGGACATACACAGAATAACCTCATTCATTTGTGGGATATAAAAATAAATAAAAGATAAAAAAATAGTATGGTAATACTATTCAGAGATAATAGAGATGAGGCCTAGGAGGACCAGTCCATGGTAAGAAGCTTGCCACAAATTGTAGAGCAGTGCAGTTGGGGTAGAGAAGGGATCACTATGGCAATGATAGTTGGAACTGATCACTATGGACAAGAGCTGGGTGTTGAAAGGAGATACCCCTTCCATAACAATTTTGCAGACCATAGTGTCTAAAAGGAGGCAGCAAGAGTGAGGGCAGTATGGTTCCCAAGCACTTCCAGGAGTGATTCATAAGTGCTGAGCCAGAAGTAACCTCTGAGCACCATCACATGTGGGCCAAAAACCCAAAAGGAAAAATAAAGTTGATTTTGAGTCTATAAAGTTCCGGAGTTGTTATTTATTCATGAAGCTATGTTATCATTTCTTTATATCTAAATGAAAGTATAGCTGGGTAAAGAGTAAAAATCTTGAGATCAGTCCTGAAATCATAAGGTTCATAAAAGAAAACATAGGCAGAACTGTCCACAATATTGAAGCTACTAGGTAGGGCATCTTTTTTTTTTTTTTTTTTTTTTTTTGGTCACACCCGGCAGTGCTCAGGGGTTACTCCTGGCTCCATCCTCAGAAATTGCTCCTGCCAGGCACGGGGGACCATATGGGGCACCGGGATTCGAACCGATGACCTTTTGCATGAAAGGCAAACGCTTTACCTCCATGCTATCTCCCAGGCCCCTAGGTAGGGCATCTTTAAAGATAAAAGAGCACTGATCAAACAAAGCTAAAGAAATGGGACTACATTAAACTAAGAAGTTTCTACATCTCAAAGGAAATGGTGACTAGGAAACAAAAACTTCCCATGGAATAGAATAAACTATTCATCCAATACTCATCTAATAAGTGATATATTTAAGATATAAGGCAATGGAAAAGCTAAACAACAACAAAAATTAATCCAAAAATGGGGATAAAGTTGAACAAAAACTTCCTCAAAGAAGAAATACAGGAGCCAGAGTGATAGTACAGTGGTTAAAGTGTTTGCTTTGCATGCAGATGGCATCCCAAATGGTCTCTTGAGCACTGCCAGGAATGACTCCTGAAGCAGAGTCAGGAAAACAAAACAAAACATTTATGACTGAAACCCAACTGCATCATGTATGTAGTCATGGTGCTTAAATAAAGAAAACAAAACAAGAATCAGAACAGCCATTGCTGGAATGGATTCCATTCCAGAGAAAGGGATTCTAAATCAATCCTGGTGGGAATGTAGACTTATCTAGCCTTTTTTTTTTTTTTTTGAGGACTACATAGATATTCCTCAAAAAACTAAAATTTGAGATCCCACATGACCAAAAATATTGCTCCTGAAACTATACCATAGGGGCCCAAAAACAATGCTGAAAAGTCCCCTGTGCTCCTATATTCATTGCAGCTATTCACAGTAGCTAGAATCTGAAAACCATCCAAGTGCTTGAGAATAGATGAGTTGATTAAAAAAAAAAAAACACATGGTACAGCTACATAATAAAAATGCTATGCAGCTGTTAGAAAAAGTGAAGTAATCAAATTTGCTTATTATGTGGGTAGATTTGGAGAGTATCATGCTAAATGAAATGATCCAGAGCTGGGTCAGAGAGATAGCACAGCGGTAGGGCGTTTACCAGGATAGACCTGGGTTCGAATCCCAACATCCAATATGATTCCCTGAGTCTGCCAGGAGCAATTTCTGAGCACAGACCCAGGAGTAATCCCTGTGCACTGTTGGGAGTGGCTCAAAAACAAATAAAAACAAACAAACAAAAGAAATGAGTCAGAGGGAGAGGAACAGACATAAATTATCACATTCATTTTTGGATATAAACAATAACAAAAAAAGATATAATATGTTAATAATATCCAAAGGCAATTTGGGAGGGGGTTAAATGTATAGTCTTTTTTCTTAGTTTTTATTTCTTTTAATTGAAACCGTTGTGATTTACAAAGTCCTTAACAGTTGGTTTCAGATATATAATGAATCAGGGTCAATCCCACCTCCAGTGTCAACCTCTCTCCACCATGTTCCCATAGTGTTCCCTTACCATTTGCTGCCAGTACAACAGGTCCATTTAAAGTTTAGATGGTTAGGGACCGGAGAGATAGCATGGAGGTAGGGCATTTGCCTTGCATGCAGTGGTTCGAATCCCAGCGTCCCATATGGTCCCCTGAGCCTGTCAGGAGTGATTTCTGAGCATAGAGGCAGGAGTAACCCCTACTGCTGGGTGTGACACCCCAAAAAACAAACAAACAAACAAACGAAAATTAAAAGACAGTGGTTCGGGGCCCGGGAGATAGCATGGAGGTAAGGCGTTTGCCTTTCATGCAAAAGGTCATCGGTTCCAATCCCGGTGCCCCATATGGTCCCCCGTGCCTGGCAGGAGCAATTTCTGAGCATGGAGCCAGGAGTAACCCCTGAGCACTGCCGGGTATGACCCAAAAACCAAAAAAAAAAAAAAATTCCGGCATCCCATATGTTCCCCAGAGCCTGCCAGGAATAAATTCTGAGTATAGAGCCAGGAGTAACCCCTGAATGCTGCCAGGTGTGACACCCCCCCAAACAAACAAACATTAGAAAAAGAAGTTAGGGCCGGAGAGATAGCATGGAGGTAGGGCATTTGCCTTTCATGCAGAAGGACAGTGGTTCGATTCCTGGCATCCCATATGGTCCCTCGAGCCTGCCAGGAGCGATTTCATAGTGTAGAAGAGTCAGGAGTAACCTGAGTGCTGCCAGGTGTGACACCCCCCCCCCAAAAAAAAAAAAGTTTAGATGGTTAAAACTTGATTCCACTGTTAATGACTCTGGCATATTTTTTCCCCACCAATGTACCTAAGAACACTTAGCTCTGCTGGCCTCAATCCTTTCATAATTGTGTTTCTCCTCCTCCACTCAGTTTCTTTCCTTCTCCTTGCCATGCCCTTGAGCCACGGGTATT
>PVKC010011504.1:0-24628 GCA_004027635.1 Crocidura indochinensis
TCAAGCTCTCACTTTTTGCAGATGACATGATACTCTACTTAGAAAACCCTAAAGACTTTAGCAAAAAGATTCTAGAAACAATAGACTCATATAGCAAGGTGGCAGGCTACAAAATTAACACACAAAAATCAATGGCCTTTCTATACACCAATAGTAATAAGGAAGAAATGGACATTAAGAAAGCAACCCCATTCACAATAGTGACACACAAACTCAAATATCTTGGAATCAACTTGGCTAAAAATGTGAAGGACCTATACAAAGAAAACTATAAAACTCTGCTCCAGGAAATAAGAAAGGATACGTGGAAATGGAAACACATACCCTGCTCATGTATTGGCAGGAATAACATCATCAAAATTGCAATGCTACCCAAGGCTTTATACAGATTTAATGCGATCCCTCTAAAGATCCCCACGACATTCTTCAAAGAAGTGGATCAGGCACTTTTGAAATTCATTTGGTACAATAAACACCCTAGAATAGTGAAAGCAATCATTGAGAAAAAGAACATGGGAGGAATTACTTTCTCCAATTTCAAACTTTACTACAAAGCAATCATGATCAAAACAGCATGGTATTGGAATAAGGACAGGCCCTCAGATCAGTGGAATAGGCTTGAATACTCAGAAAGTGTTCCCCAGACATACAGCCACCTAATTTTTGATAAAGGAGTAAGAAATCCTAAATGGAGCAAAGAAAGCCTTTCAACAACTGGTGTTGGCACAACTGGATAGCCACATGCAAAAAATTGAACTTAGACCCCCAGATAACATCATGTAGAAGATGAAGTCCAAATGGATGAAAGACCTTGATATCAGACCTGAAATCATAAAATACATAGAACAACACTTAGGCAAAACACTCCAGGACATTGAGACTATAAGCATATTCAAGAAGGAAAATGCACTCTCCAAGCAGGTGAAAGCAGATATTAACAAATGGGAATATCTTAAAGTGAGAAGCTTCTTCACCTCAAAGGAAATAGCGCCCAGGATACAAGAGCCTCTAGTGAGTGAGAGAAACTATTCACCCAATACCCATCAGATAAGGGGCCAATTTCCAAAATATACAAGGCACTGATAGAACTTTACAAGAAAAAAACATCTAATCCCATCAAAAAATGGGGAGAAGAAATGGACAGACACTTTGACAAAGAAGAAACACAAATGGCCAAAAGACAAATGAAAAAATGCTCCACATCACTAATCATCAGGGAGATGCAAATCAAAACAACTATGAGGTACCACCTCACACCACAGTGAATGGCACACATCACGAAGATCGAGAACAAACAGTGTTGGCAGGAATGTGGAGAGAAAGGAACTATTATCCACTGGTGGTGGGAATGCAGTATAGTTCAACCTTTATGGAAAGCCATATGGAGATTCGGCCAGAAACTGGAAATCGAGCTCCCATATTATCCAGTTATACCACTCCTAGGATTATACCCTAGGAACACAAAAATACAATACAAAAACCCTTTCCTTACACCTATATTCATTGCAGCATTATTTACCATAGCAAGACTCTGGAAAGAATCTAGATGCCCTTCAACTGACGAATGGCTAAAGAAACTGTGGTACACAACAGAATATTATGCAGCTGTCAGAAGAGATGAAGTCATGAAATTTTCCTACACATGGATGTACATGGAATCTATTATGTTGAGTGAAATAAGTCAGAGCGAGAGAGAGAAAAACGCAGAATGGTATCACTCATCTATGCATTTTAAGAAAGATGAAAGACATTCTTGCAATAATAATAATTTTCAGACACAAAAGAGACAAGAGCTAGAAGTTCCAGATCACCTCATGGACCTCACCACAAAGAGTGGTTAGTTTAGTTATAGAAATAACTACATTTTGAACTCTCCCAATAATGAGAATGTATGAGGGAAATGGAGAGCCTGTCTAGAGTATAGGCGGGGGGTGGGTGGGGAAGAGGGAGATTTGGGACAGTGGTGATGGGAACGTTGCACTGGAGATGGGTGGTGTTCTGTACATGACTGAAACCCAAACACAATTATGTATGTAATCAAGGTGTTAAAGTAAAATATAAAAAAAAGAAAGAAAAATTTTATATGAGAAATGGGAAACCAATTTTGTAGGAAGAATAAGCAATATTTCTTTATTTGGGGGAAGGCCACCTGCTAATGCTCAGGATTTACTCTAGGCTATGAGCTCAGAAATTGTGCCTGGCTTGGGGGACCATTCGGGACACCAGGGATCAAGCCCAGGTCAGTCTTGGGTCAGTTGCATGCAAGGCAAACACCCTACCGCTGTGCTATCACTCTGGCACCAAGCAATTATTTATCTATTAACTAGAATCCTGGGTCAGACACATACAAATACCCAACTTGCTTTTTTACATTAATCAGTCCTCTAAAATATTACTCTTTTAAATAAGTAATATGTTAAATTATAGTAGTAAACTCTATGAATTGTAATTGTTAAGAAATTTTAAGAATCAACAGTTCAGCCTTAGTCCTGTTCAGGCAATATTCCGATGAACACTATTTCCAATAAACATTTTAGCTTCAGTTTGAGGAGTATTCTCAGTTATGACCTGATTTTATGACCAGTCTCAATTGATAGAGTACCAGAAAACTGCCAAGTGATTATGGAGCTTTACTGTTGTGTTCCCAGGGAAAGCTTTGTTAATACTCTACCAATAAAGTTTGAATTTTTATACTAAATCCACCCTTCCAGAGAAGGTCTCCTTTAGTTCTCAGTTATCTATTAGGCCCCTATTTGCATTATAGTCACTCTCCTATTAAATTTAAAACTCAGGGTTGAGAGGAAATGCACTTTCTAACACCACAGGTATTTTTGAAGGCATCAAGATTTTTTGGGGTGATCCAGTATTTGCTGGCATCAGAGGCTGAGAGTAGCATGACTGAGTGAGGTGATCCTGAATGAATCTCCTGAGTGACCAGAACCACCAAAAGGCAGATCCCTTTTCGCAAGTAATAATAATAATAATAATAATACTGTAATTAAAAACTTATTTTATTTTATTAACATTTATTTTATTTAAGTTCCTTGACCTTTATGTTTCTTGGTTGAGCAGATTTATGTGCTTTGTAAGACTTTCTCAGAATTTACACAAAATACAACGGAGACAAATGAATAGAGAGATGAGTAAGAGGAACAATGATCACAGAGAGACAGCTGATAGATACACAGATATTTGCAGATACATTTTGTTATTCTATATTACAGTAACCACAATTCATCTTCATTTTCCACTTAATTTCCTAAGCAGTGGAAAATTCTATGCAATTGAGCCTTACAAGTTATTAAAAATGCCTTCCTTTATAAATGTAAATGTCTGCGCACTAAAGAAAAGTAGGAAATTGTCAATATTCAATATAATTCTTAATGATTAGAGAACATTGCCATTATTGCTGCTTATAATATGAGAATGTCATTTTAATGTAATGTGAATTAGCAAGTGAAATAAATGGATAATTAAAAGAAAGGCAAGAAGAGAAACTTTCCCTCACTATTTAAGAATTAAGTAATGGATAATGGATATACTGCTTGATTGTTCTACAACATGGAAATACGAATCTGTTCTAAATATTGACATACATAATGTTCATAAATCAATTGCCTAAATATTAAAAGTCTAATTCCTTATAGTATTCAATCAGGGGTGCTTATTAAATTTACTTTTTGTGATTTTTTCATTTTGAGAGATTAATATGAAATCTATGCTTTAAGGTAAAATGTACTAAAACTATCTTTTCAAAGAAAATATATGAATTTATATGATAAAAATATAACTAGATAGGTCTCTTGCCTTGCACATAATTGTTCAAGGTTTAGTCCCCAGTAATATATAGAGTTTATCACCAAGAGTGAGTAAACTCTGAGCTTTGTCAATGTGGCTCGAACACAAATTGTCAAAAATAAAATAAAATAAAAGCTAACTGTAGGGTCCAGAGTGATAGCACAGCGGTCAGGTATTTGCCTTGCAAGTGGCCAACCTGGAATGGACTCATGTTCTATCCTGGGCATTCCATATTACCCCATGAGTCTGCCAGGAGTAATTTCTGAGCTTAGAGACAGGAATGATCCTTGAGATCCTCCAGGTGTGGTCCAAGAACCACGGAAAAAATAAAAGTAACTATTTTAAAACACTACTACAATTTACTCTGTTAATATATTCATCATTTTAAAAATTCTAACTTAATCTCTTTTAAAAACTTATTTAATAATAAAAGAAAAGGAATACAAGTAACACTAAATAACAATCAATAATTGTAAATCATATTAAAATATCTCTAAGGGTATTATATTTTAAAGAATAGCATAGAATATTATCAAGTATATTGAAATTAGAAAAATCATTGCAGATTTTTTAAAAAATGAAGCATATATCCAGTTCAGAACTATTGTTTTTCTTATCTGTATTTTGGGGGAGGGGCTGGACTGAGACAAAACTGACAGTGTTCAGGGCTTACTCTTAGCTCTGCATTCAGACATCACTCTTAGGGCTTGGGAGAACATTTGTGGTTCTGAGGATTGAATTGCATATAAGACAAACAATTTACCAGTCCTGCTAAGAAATTTTAATATATAGAAAAAATATTTTTAATATGTAAATATTTTTTTTTGGTTTTTGGGTCACACCCAGCAGTGCTCAGGGGTTACTCCTGGCTCCATGCTCAGAAATTGCTCCTGGCAGGCACGGGGGACCATATGGGGCACCGGGATTTGAACCGATGACCTTTTGCATGAAAGGCAAATGCCTTACCTCCATGCTATCTCCCAGGCCCCAATATGCTTCATATTTTTAAAAATTTGCAATGATTTTTCTAGTTTCAATATACTTGACAATATTCTATGATATGCTTTAAAATATAATACTTAAAAATATTTTAATATGACTTACAATCATTGATTGTTATTTAGTGCTACTTGTATTATATATTGTATATATAAACTTATATATAAATACAAATATATATATATATACACTTAACATAAAAAAATTCAAGGACTTGGGGCTGGAGAAATAGTTTACTGAGGAAAGTGCTTACCTTGTATATATTGACCTGGGTTCAAACTTGGCATCCCAGAAAGTCCCCAAATTCTCCAGTAGTTATTTCTTAGTGCATAGCCAGTTTGAGAGTGTAACTCAAACTCAAACAAAAAAATTTAAGAGATAATGTACTCTTTGTGGCTACTAAGCTTGGATCTAGTTTTAAAATATAAGCATTAGCAATGACAGGTCAAGAAACCAAAATACATTGGTCAATTATTTTCTGATCTGTATGCTATAA
This sequence comes from Crocidura indochinensis, assembly GCA_004027635.1. Lineage (NCBI taxonomy): Eukaryota > Metazoa > Chordata > Mammalia > Eulipotyphla > Soricidae > Crocidura > Crocidura indochinensis. Next base: position 5,294 of record PVKC010011504.1, read on the forward strand.
TTAGATGTGTATAAAATTTTGAAAAAGTAAAAGATAATTAATTTTAGATACATTGATATAACTTCAGCTGTCTTTAGAGAAAAGGTTAAAATGTATTGACTTCAGGTTCATTTAAATGTTTTTAGTTTACATTTATTAAGTAGAGTAGTTGCATTAAGTAACCTAAAAAAAGTAGACACATGCCAGTGCAGGAATGATATCAGATAGGTATTCTTCATTGAGAATGAAGCAATATTATATAGTGCTGCCACATTGCAAAAGACGATTATTTGTGAATTTATACTGCTGGAAAAAGCTGAAAAGGAAATACACTGTTGAGCAAGATCTGTGTGATTTGCTGTATTTATGCACAGAAAGTTGATGGTAAGGCTAATGTATCTGAATAGCTTTTTACACAGTCAAAATAGATCCATCACTTTGAGTCGTACATAAAACTAAAAGAGATTAATTGAAAATAATTATCAAGCAACTAGAATATGATGAATAGCAAAAGGACTATATAAAATATTTATACAAAATAGGAATTAATATTTAGTTAATTCTTGTGATGTGTTTAAAAACCTACAATCAATACTTTTTGATCATGATTGTATGAGACAATCATATCTAGTGTCATGTGATTCATTTAACAAATTGGAAAGCTAAAGTTTGAATACATCATATTTTTAATAAGATGGAAAGCAGAAATTATTTGACCTTAAAGACAATTCACTGGAGATTTAGTTTTTTATTTCATTTTTAATACATAAATATATAATTATGTTTGCTGTTTCTAAGACTGAGCTCTCATTTTTGTTTCCAATTTCACATGAGAGCATATAAATATAAATATATGATAGTATATAAATATATATAAATATAATTTTTCTATTAAATAGTTATTTTTCTCTATATATAGTTACTAATTAGTTCTGAAAAATTCTGTATAAATTCTCTCCTAGATGATTTCATATATAAAATATATTTATGTATATACCACATCATAACATATATTATGTACCATTAGCAACAACACATTTTAAATATGGAATAAAAAATTATCAATGGATTATAAAGCAGAGAAATTTAGGTAATTAGACTGAGTATAGTGTATTCAGAGATCTGTATGGAAAATTTCCATGATTGCTAACATCCATTTGTTACCTTAAATAACAATTCCACAGCTATAGTAAGCATAATCTCATAGGCCTTCCTTAAGGGGGATACCAGAAGAGAAATGTTAAGAGATTAACTACATCCCTCACCACTTTGATGTACTTCAGTTCTGCAACTGGAGTAGGCTCTTCACTGACAGACTTTTCTTCAACAATTTTCAGTTATAATGATATAAACACTTTTATTTACTAAGCTGTGAACTTTTATTGATTTAATAGTTAATTTGAATTTTAGCAAGACATGACTAAGTCATCTTTGAGAGCTCAAAGCTCTTACTATCTGATAAAGTTTCTTATTCTCATTTTGATGTTAAAGTCATTAACCTGATTTCATAGTAAGACTCCTATTGTTTGTCAAGCATTTCCTTCTCTTAATGTCTCCTTAAGAAGGCAAACATTGACTAAATAATGACTATCTGTAATTGACCCTCCTCACTATTTTCATGGCTGTAAATCTTCAGCTATCTTTGGTATGTTAACTACTTGAGTTAAGATTATTTTTCTCTCATATGACATCAAATCCAGATAAAATATTCTTTATAAATTAACAATTGTCTGAATAATTTTTAGCTGCACTCAACATTCTAAACTCTTCTCTTTTTTTACTGCTTAAGTAGCAGTTTAAAAGAGGTGTTGAGGGGCCCGGGAAATAGCATGGAGGTAAGGCGTTTGCCTTTCATGCAAAAGGTCATCGGTTCGAATCCCGGTGCCCCATATGGTCCCCTGTGCCTGCCAGGAGCAATTTCTGAGCATGGAGCCATGAATAACCCCTGAGCACTGCCGGGTGTGACCCAAAAACCAAAACAAAACAAAAAAAAAGAGGTGTTGAATAATGAAGAATTTGAAGAATGGCTTGCTTAAAAATATATCTGGGGACATTACAAAAGGAAAAGAAAGAGAAAGATGAGCATACCAACAGATAGCATTATTGAAAGTTTCTTAGCAAATATAGATGCTCAATTAATACCACTTTGGGCCAGAGCTATGGCACAAGAGGTAGGGCATTTGCATTGCATGCACTAACCTAGGATGGGCCTTGGTTTGATCCCCAGGTTTCCTATATGGTCTCCCAAACCAGGAACAATTTCTGAGTGAATAGCCAGGAGTAACCTCTGAGCATTACTGGGTGTGGTCCAAAAACAAAAACAAACAAAAAATACATTTAATTTCATGTCAGTCAGTGTTATTATTTTCTTGTCTTCATTATAAAATTATATGAACTCTTCTCTTAAGAGGACTATTTATTTGTATCTGTTGATTATATATGGATTGAAAACATGTATATTTTTATTCAGTTTCATCAGGGCATAGAGCATTAGGAAGAACAGAGACAATCACTTGTACTTCATTGTATCCAGTATCTTTGTTATTTTTAAGGAGAATTTGCCTCTCGCTGACCATCACTAATTTTCTCTTCCAATGTTGATATTCATTTTACCTGAACGTCTTTGGTTATGAATATGAACTTCCAATGGCCTTAGTAGAGTTCAAACATAGATCAAACATAACCTTCTTATTAATGTTGTGAGTTTGAATCCAGTAGTAGTCAAGGGAGAAATGCAGTATGAAAGAAAAAGTCAGCTAAAAAAATTTCAATATTCTCTTAGATGTTTCAAGGATTTGACAGTTGAATTCATGTGCTAATTCTGACCAGTGGAATGTCATAAATCTTTTTCAAGCAAAACCAGTGAAAGAGTATCCAAATGAATTGATGTTCCTAATAATTCTAATACAAGGCATTGGAGTCACCTTTAGCAGTGTCTCTGTGGGACTATGGATCTAATTGCCCACTAAATTGCATTACACTTTGTTCAGTGATGGGGAAAATTTTTAATATGTTTAACCACTGATATTTAAGGTTTAATTTGTTACATTACTGTGGCATTATCTATTAAGAGTAATACATGTATATTTATGTTTATATAAAGATTCTTAGAACAAAATATTGGTAACATGTCTCAAACATTTTTATATACATTTACATTTATATGAACATATGCTCACTAATGTAACTTAAAATTATATATACAGAAATATACATACTTTCATAAGTGAATGCCAGACAGAACTTCATCAGGTTATTATTTTTTCTCAGGAAAGTTCTCTTTTTATATGAAGCTGACATATGGTAGTTCATATTATGTGTATAACAAACAGAATATGTTTTCTGTGTATGTAAAGTATAGGTTTGCTTTTAAAAACAGTAATTTCAAAACTGAAGTATAGGAGAGTTGTTATTATTTTTCATTCTTCGAGGAAGGATTAGAAAAACATCTATTCATATGATGTTATATTTAAATAAAATAAGAATTGAGTAGTCCTAATTGATATCACTTTGAAAGAATATTCACAATATATACATAATATATACAATATTAGTATTAATAGTATCTACACATGAACACCTATATTCCCACTACGCTAGACATTTAAAATTTTGTGAGATTGAAAATAATGTTGAATATCAAAATATATCACAATTTCAAACTATCTTAGGAAGCAATGATCATAGTCACTAAGCCTGCCAACCATTTTTTATATATATATTTTTAAGACAGTTAAAAAGTGTAGTTAACAAAAAAGACAAATAAGTTGGAGGTATAGTACTGAGGGGTAAGACAAGAATCCTGCAAGAATTTTGTATGCAGTAAACAAAGTTCAATCATCTTCACTACATATGATTCCCCAGCATTGCCATAGGCCATTCAGAAGAACAAAATATTATCAATAATTAATATTTTAATTGATAATTCAAAATTCAATACTGAATATTAAATATGCTGTTTTTATATTAATAAAATAAATCTGACCCCAAATGCTGAAATTCCTACATAGGACTTAGGGTAAATAATGATCTTTGGGGGAGATTAAAGATATATAAAAACAAGTCAGAGTGGTGGCGCAAGTAGTAAGGTGCACACTAGCCTAGAACGGACCATGATTCGATCCTTCAGCATCCCATATGGTCCCGCAAGCCAGGAGCGATTTCTGAGCCAGGAGTAACCCCTGAGCATCACAATGTGTGGCCAAAAAACCAAAAATAAAAATACACACACACACACACACACACACACACACACATATAAACAATTAAATAGCTTCTCTTTTAAAATATTTCAGATATTTAAAAAATTTTGAAAATCCCCACAAAAATCTTTAACTGATTAATTCTATGTAAATCTCTTTACCCATAATTATCCACTTGTATATGACTAATATTTCATTCATGGCTTTTCACTTGTGTACATAGGATATTTACCAAGATAGACTATAGTAGATTCTTTTTATAAGCCTCAAATGAACTGCCTTTGATTCAAATTTTCATGCTGATCTATAAATATGTGGCCAAAGAAAATACATGTGGTATTAAGTTAAATTAGTCTTTCAGTAATTACTCTGAATACACTATTTCTCCAGAGAAAATAGCCTGAAGTAGCCAGAAACTTCAGATTACTACTATATTTTATCTGAGTAAACTATTTAGATAAGTTAGTAGAACATTTTAACTTGCAAGGGAATATATGAGAGATTCTCACTTTATGGTCTCATATATATGGTCTATATATATAACTTTATATTAACACTGGTCCCTAGTTGCCACCCTTATAGTCAAATACTCACATTTTTAATTTAAAGTTTCCTAACAACTTTAGGCATTGGTGTCAAGTACTGAGTAATTCTTCTTATCCATCCCAATTACTTAGCCATCTGATTTATAAAAGAAACAACATATGTTTACTTTCACTGCTAAAGCATACTTAAGAAGTATATAAATAAGTAAAAACTTAATTTAATTTTAATTAAACTCTATAAATTAAATTACAAACAAGAAGGAATACCAGGGAATATTAGAAGTAAAAACATCTATCTTGTACTTTATATTTTCTAATACAACGGAGCACATAGTACTACTTAAATAATGAAAAATATGCATTGCTCCCAGGACAAATTACTTACATAAAATATCCAGGATATGTATGTATTAGTGGAACAAACTTCTTTTAATATGTGCACTGAGTTTAAAATTTAAATAATGATATTACAATATGACTTTGAAACTTAAGAAAATTTTTTGAAATTCTATTCAGATCCTTTCTATTAGTTTATTGTCATATTCAACAATATTTGGGAGTTACTTCTGACTGTACATAAGGGAAGACATCTGGTTTTTTTCTAGGGGATAACATGGAGTGCCAGGGATTGAATGTAGGTGGATTGTATAAAAGTTAAGTTCCCTAACAATTGCACTGTTTCTCCAACTAATTATTTTGGTTACTTTGTTTGTTTTAAAGCCATGCATGGTGATGCTCAGTGATTACTCTCAGCTCTGCTCAAGTGTGACTCCTGATTCTATACTCAGATATCAGTTCTGGTGGGGTCAGAGTCCATAAGTCATTTTTAGGGATAAGACTCAGATTGGCTACATGACTGGCAAGTTCCTTACCCATTGTGCTATTTTTCTTGTTTCTTTCAATCTTAAAGACAATATTGTATAGCATATATGTGATAATCAAAATATTTGTTTAGTTTGGTGATCTTTCTCTATGAGATCCCATTAAATAATCACAAATAATCTATTACCTGTCTTTAAAATATTCATACTTGTGTAGAATATTATAGTGAGAGTTTATAGTGAGCAAATGTAGTTTTTCTTTACCTAAAGCAAAGTACAAGAATTTATTTAGTACTTACTAACCTCAACAAATATATCATAATTTTCAGCATATAAAATATTGTTAATATTCAAGTTAGTACAAGGATTTAAATTCTAGAAAATTATATTAATATATTTATTGTTTAATAAGCTGGTCGATTTTAATTGATATTTATCTTTTTTTGTTTGTTTGTTTGTTTTTTTGGGTTTTGGGTCACACCTGGTGACGCTCAGGGTTTACTCCTGGCTATTCGCTCAGAAGTCGCTCCTGGCAGGCACGGGAGACCATATGGGGAACCGGGGGATCGAACCGCCGTCCGTCCTAGGTTAGCGCAGGCACCTTACCTCCAGCACCACCGCCTGGCCCCCATATCTTTATGAAAGATTATTGTAATGCTATTTTTAAATATTATTTTATTTTAAATAATAAATGCATTTTATCTTTCCAATAAATAAACATTTATGTGAAGTTTAAATTGACAAACTACATGGCTTTTCTAAAATGTGTACCAGTAACAATAATGTACTAAAAGGGAAATACAGAAGGCATTAAGAAGAGCATTTATTAACATATTATCTACATATAAAATACATGCATATATTTTATACTATAAAATAAACTATAACTTAATGCATATCTGATAAATAAGCATATTTACATATAATGTATACATATAATTATTTGCCAAATATTGGCTTATTGTTTGGTGAATTTTATTGTATATAAATTATATCTCAATATAAGTGATAGAAAAATTAAAGTATTAGTTTTAAAATCCCTTTGCCCATATTTATACATATCTATAATTAAGTAAATTAATGGGATTAGCACAAATTTTACACATAATATAGCTTTTTTAATTATTTTTAATGCATTTATTTAAAGAAAATGTATCATAGAGTTGACATAACTGATCATACTACATTTGTTTCAGAATTACAGAAAGTGAAGTTATTAAAAAATAGAAAGAAATTTGGGCTGGTGAGGTGATGCTAGAGGTAAGGTGTCTGCCTTGCAAGCACTAGCCAAGGAAGGACCGCGGTTCCATCCCCCGACGTCCCATATGGTCCCCCCAAGCCAGGGGCAATTTCTGAGTGCTTAGCCAGGAGTAAGCCCTGAGAATTAAACGGGTGTGGCCTGAAAAAAAAATAAAATAGAAAGAAAATGGAAAATCTAAAAATGGAAAAATAATATGGAAAAAAAGAAAAAATCATTAACAATTATATTCATGAAAATTATTTTATCATCAATAAAGTCATTAATACAATAGCAGAAGGTTTAGTAAACTCCCTTTATTTTAAAGATAAGAGATATACTAAAAAAAGATGTGTGTGTATGTGTGTGTATGTGTGTGTGTGTGTGTGTGTGTGTGTGTGTGTATGGCAGTTGTTTGCATAGGCACAGCAAAATATGGGAGAAGTCAAAAGGAAAAACCATTGGTTTAAAAACAAGAGGACTTTACCCATGAAGTATTCTGGCATAAGACTAGTCCAGGTTCTAGGCATACTAGGTTGTCCAGACCCATAGTCATTCTCTATGGTCACAGTAACAGCTCTCCACCATCATGATTTTTGCTGTCAGGTTTTTGTAGTTATAGATACTGGTTTCTCTACAGGTCCTTTTGAAGTCTGTATGACATGTAGTATTTTCTTATTTCATCTCACCATTAGGTAGCATTGCAGAGAGTCCTGCCCGAAAAGCAGACTTTTGCTGTTACTGTTACCAGGTCTTCAGGGTGTCATAAGAACCCTCTTTGGAGTAAGTCAGTGTCCATGGTAGTAGTAGGTCCCTCCTTGGTAGATTTTTATTCCTGGTAATGGTGTAGGAAACCATGATTGTTTCTCTAGATTGGTAATCTTGGTTCAGGTGTGAATGATTAATGTCAGATTGCTGATCTAAGCCAAGTGACTATGCCTAGTTTTCAGGGTAAAATATCCCACTGCAGTATAAAGTTTTCTGTGCTCCTATCTCTATTAGATAACTTATTTGCATGTGCAAACTTTTCCCATTTTAATGTCCCTATGTAAAAAAGAATAATGCCACAAGATGTTACTGGTCATTTGGGGGGATTAGGTATCAAGGCCAACAATCCCCATAACCTTTCTCTTACATGAACTCTCAATAGAGATTTATCTATTAGAATTCTAGTAAACAAATCTGTACTAAAAAGATCCCAGGGATGGGGAAAATTGCTGCTACATAAGAAGATATTTGATAAAGTATATGTCTATTGAAGGAACACACCTAAAGAGATATTTAAAGGAGATGATAATATTTATATGTATATGTACATATATGTACATATATGTATATATATATATCCCCTTTAAGACTTTGAAATAGTCTGGAGAGGGGTAAGAACCCAAGCGCAATTTCAACGTGTGATTTGGTTTTGTAGAGGTCTCCCCCGGGTTTTTGTTTGTTTGTTTGTTTTTGTTTTCTCTTTTTTTCAAGCAGAACCACATAACTTCAATCATCCTGTTCTGCCTCATAAATTGAGGGGGGGGGAATGGATGGAGCTCCATGTTGGGATTCAGATCCTTTGAAATAAAGCTTAGCATAAGTACAGCCATTTTGCCTCGGACAGACATTTTGTCTCAGCATTGCCCTTAATCTGAACTTTAGATGTGTACCTGCCAAATGGGCAAAAGTTGACACAGACTACTCTGCAAGAACTTGACCATACAGAAAGGCTTGTCATAACATGTACGTACTTGCAGGAGGTATGCTGGCATAACATTGTGACTTTTATGAATATACCTAGAGATTGTGTTGTTTATGTAACCACCCGTTATGTAACACTCACTATTGTTAATTTCCTATATAAGCCCTGCTTGCTTAAAATAAAATTGACACTTAGATCAGAATCCTTGACTTGGTGTCCCCTTTACTCCCAGCCTTCTTTCTTTCAGGTAGAGTCCTTTCCACGACCACGAATAACTGTGTGTTGTGGGCCAGCTCAGTACCAGAACCAAACAGTCATATAAACATTGAGTAGAAATAAAAAAAAGGATCAGAATTAAACATCAAACCTAAAGTCAATGACCACAGACTCAATAACCAATCTTCAACAAGCTATACAAAAAGTGGACCAGTTACCATAGCAGTCTGGGGGGCAATGGAGGTTGGATGCTGGGAACTGGGGTGGAGGGAGGACAATGCTAATGGTGGAAATACCCCTCTTTCAATGCCACTATGTAACACAAATATTACTGTGAAAGATTTGTAATTCACGTTGGTCACAATAAAAAATATTTAAAAAAAGGTCCTTTGTAAGGGGGAGTGAAGGATGAGGGGCTGTGGAAAGCAAATCAATAGGAGCAGAGTGTATGTTTTGTCTCATGCTGAGAATCTATCTTCTCTCTTTGGGAGCTGGCTGAGGTGGGGAGAATGTTCTGCTTCGTGAGGAGTTAAGGATTGAGGGTTAAAGTGGTTAAATGTGGGGATAAAACATGGAGGACTATAAAGAAGTTTGTAAAGGGGAGAGAGAGGTTATCTATGATGGGGGAAACACTATATGGCATAGATGTTGTATTTATTATTGATGGGCATTAGACTGACATTGGTATGTCAAACACATACACTTACTTATATACATACATCAGCAGACATAGAGGATCAACCCATGAACTGTATTTGAAAAACTGATCCATCTGATATGGGAAAGAAGACTCAGAAAGGAAAAAAAAAGAAAAGAAAAGAAACATGGCAAGTCTGATGTAAAGGTTTTTCTTTTTTTTTTTTAGGCCAGTTATAGTGAGGGTGGGTGAACTTAACTGAAAAAGGCTTCATATATTAATTTGTGTAGAGAGCATTCTTAAAAGAAATCATTAACCCCTGAGCACTACCGGGTGTGGCCCAAAAACCAAAAACAAAAACAAAAAAAAAGAAATCATAATATTTTAAGTCTAAGAAAACAAGTGATGGGGCCTAGTTGTGATGCAAGTGGTAAGGCATTTACCTTGAACACACTAGCCTAGGACAGATGGCACTTTTATCCCTTGGCATCCCATATGGTCCCCCAAGCCAGGAGTAAGCTCTGAATGTCACCTGGTGTGTTTTAAAAATCAAAATAAAAAAAAATAAAATAAGTAAATAAATAAATAAATAAGCCAGCCAAGTGAAATGGTAATGATCATAGTATGGGGAGTCTATACCATGAAATTTATATTATCTCTATTACAGATGAACTTTAGACAGACCATTGTATGGCGAACATGCACACTAATGCATATATATCAATAGACTCTAAGGATGAATCCTTGGGTTACAGTTGAAAAGCTAACCCAGATGAAATGGGACAGAATGCTTTGAAATAACAAATAAAATAAATTATAGCCGCCAAGTCTACTATAAAGGTTTTCCATTTTCTGGATCATTCCTGGTTGATGAGAGTAAGCTTTACTGGGAAAAGGTTTCATAGATTAGATTGTGTGCTTTCTAGAAAACTAAGTGCTATGGTATAGAGCCCTGTATAGGGAGTATATATCATGAACTATTGTCCAGTGGGACTTGAGCATTCTGTTTCCTTTCCTAAAGCAAACTATGTTATGAGCATTATGGTATCATGGTAAATTACCTACCATTTTTGCAAGGGCGCACTAGCACACTTGTGGTTTGGAAGATGAGGACTGATGGGAAGGAAGGAAAGCTGCTGGGGAGAACCAAAATTAGTCCGGCTTCCATTTGGTGGGAGGGGTCAAGAAATATTGTTCCCTCCCTCCCCCACCCTCACCCACGTCTCTAGTGACCCAATACCCAGGAGGGTGCTGAGGGCAGGTTAGAGCGGGGAGTTTGCCGTATGGCACTGATTAAGATCCATTGAGGGCATTCAGTCTGTATTCTTCTTCTGTCCAGCTGGCTCTGGACAAATAATTTTGCTTTATGGTTAACAAATGTAAAGCAAGATGCACTTGCTGAACTAGAAAAGTTGGAATCTAGCCATTAGGAATTAGGAGATAATTCAAATTTCTTGACACTTTTATCGTTAAATATTAAATAAGACATACATGATAGTTTACACTATCTAAGGTATAACAACTGATACCATTAATAACAAACTATGAGAATCTCCAATTTTCATATATTTGCATATATAAATATTATCATTTATATTAAATTATTCTTAATGAAGTTTTCTAAAAGTCAAGTAAAATTTAAAAACACTAAGATTTTTGGATTTGAGGTCTCTGTGGCAATGCTTCTATAGGACCTAAAAATAAGATCATTGTATATTACAATAGGGCACTAATATTATCTATTGATTTCAGCTTAAGGTATTGAACACCAAACAATATTGAACAAAATGTTTGCTTAACTATGGAAACAAAATCATGTTGATCTTTTTTCTGAAAGGCATCATGATGTTGTTTTAAAGAAAGTAGATCTTTAGAGGGAACATCTTTTTCAAATCAGTTTTAGTTTGAAAAGTCACTTAATCTCACTTGGCCTTGAGACAGTCTTTTGAATAAATTATTGAGCAAAAATACTTCAAATTATCAGGTCTGTGACCATGAGAAACTATTTAAACTTTTAGTGCTCTTTTGATTGAGTCAAGGTTTCTATAAAGAACAAATAAATATACAAACAAAATAAATATACAATGATTGTAAGAAATTGTAAGAAAACAATTTAAATAATATGCATTAATTGATTCAGCAGAAAATTTATTTTCGAACAAAGATTTTAAAAATATACTACACATTTTCAAAGTGTAATTCAAAATAAGAATTTTTTTGGTTTTCTGTTTACTATGGTTTATTCTTTCCAAAATGTTTGATGTTCTACATTATAAAAACATTTTAATATTTATAGTGCTCAAAGTAGCACATTTTAGCATTAAGTTACTTCACGCAATATTTTCTTGACTTGTTTTGTTATGAATTATTTAAAAAAGCAGTTACATATTGCTATTCAAATCAAAGGTAAAGAATGTGTTAAAATAGAAAGGCAATCTAATTAGTTTCCCATTTCAAGATTAATTATCTGCCATTGGTTAAACTGTCCTGAAAACACTTTTCTTGCAGTAGCATTTTAAATTGTTGCTGTATTTTTAGGTATGCTTGAATAATATTGGATAAATTAAATACCATTGTTATCTTGAAAAAAGAAACTATGCTTTTCAAAATTATTCATGATATGTATTCAAGAGAGTGTACTTTAGAATTTAGAAACACAATTGTGTGCTACTTAAAATTTTAGTTTATAGAAAAAAACATATTCAACATTCTCTATAGTATTGTTTCTCAACCCAGGAATATACGATCTCTGTAAGGTTCCAGAATATTTCAAAGAGGCAATAAGTATAAAGTACATTAATGGGGGGCGATTGAAGGAGACTGAGAAACCATACTGGATAGTGCACCACTTAAAGGAAACTAGATCAGAGCAAGTCAGAAGAAGGTTGTGAAACTGGCTTATATAGCACAGAAGAAAATGGGGTTTAGTGTTGATTTGATATTTCTTAAATTATCATCTATTTTTAATGTTTGGGAATTCTATATGTTGAAACATTCAGCACATAGTAGCATAGTGTTAAATTTATCTCTAGAAAAATGAAAACAAAAATAAATACTAATAAGATTACTAAAACTTAAATTAGACACATTCCTATAATTCATTATGCATCGTTTGATGATTGTAATGATAATTAGTTTCCAACTGCATAAACAAATCAAAGCTATATACCATTTACCCAGTATGTTTTGTTCTATAAATATTTGATGTTAGGCAATCAGAAAACAAAGAAAGCTAAGCCAGATAATTATATAAGAAATTACAAAAGACTGGAAGAATGAATATAGATGCAAGGCCAATAGCCCTGATGACTAAATTCACTAAAACATTAAAAGTACCATATGTATACTGAGATTTATTTTGAAAGGCAAATATGATGAAACAGTGATTACACCATGTGATTAATACATTGAAATACATAACAATGTAATAAACAAAATATGAAAAATTATTATACCATATTTCTTTATTCTTTTAAAAGTTGATTACTGGAACCGGAGTGGTGGCTCAAGCAGTAAGATGTCTGCCTTGCTGGGGCTAGCTTAGAACCAACCGTGGTTCTATCCCCTGGTGTTCTATATGGTCCTCCAAGCCAGGAGCGATTTCTGAGCTCGTAGCCAGTAATAACCCCTAAGTGTCACTGGGTGTGGCCCAAAAAACAGAACAAAAAAAGTTGATTATTATGTAAGCTATTTCTTGTATTGTTAATTTTATTATTGCTTTAGGTGCTGAAGATACATATGCTTTGCATGTGTAAGCACTATTCTGTAATAGTTCTATTCTTGTTATTATTTATTATTAGGGTAACTTAAGCTAGTATAATTTTACTTATGATATATCAAGTCATTGATCCTTAACTACATCAATGTACTCCAAAACATCTACCACTCTTATCCCTAGTCTATTTGTTTTGCCTGCTACTTCCCATTTCAGCCTCTCCTCCATTGTTTGAAATATTTGATAATTCCAAGGCCTGTGACACTGTTATCATATCTTCTTTTTACTGTTTAGTACCCATTACACTAGGTTTTTATTATTTTTTCCTTTATGCTTTACTTTATGGTATGATGAATTCTTATATTAATATTTCTTATTAGTTAAAAGAGGGATTTAATAGAATTCTCAATAATTTAAAGGCACACAATATGATGATTTAGTACACATAGTATTACCACAACCAAGTTTATTAATACATCCCTTATTTCACCAGGTCATCATTTTTCAAATATATGAAATTAATTTTAAATTATACTGTAGTTATAGAACCCACTCTCAACAATAAGATCCCTTTGTTTTCTTCTCAAAGTATGTATTTTAATAAAGCAAAATATTCTTTATTTCTGGAACTCATATGGTTACCCTGAGTATGAGTAGCAACAATCAAAACCACATCAAAAGTAACCACCTGTCCTGAACTACTGGCTATACAATTTCAAAATTGTGATCCTTGTATATTTTAAATGTATTTCGGGGCTAGAGTGGTGGTGCAAGCGGAAGGTCTTTAACCTCTGATGGACCACGATTCAATCCCCATGCATCCAAGCCTGGAGTGATTTCAAACATACTTCAACAAGTAAATCATTTGTACCATTGTTGCAGTATAACTAAATATTATATTATTTAAAAAGTACTGGCACAACATTTTGAAAAGTTTACATAATTTTCACACCTCACAAAAGAATAAACATTTGACATAAAATCAGGGATATTTATGAGATTAAATACAGTGGTACACTCCATTATATATCCAAACTTACTCATTAGAAAATAGATATCTGCTGAATGTACCAAAATTGCCAAATGAAATGTGAATTTCCAGGTAATTTCCTCAATGTTATCAGACATCTATATCATATTAAATTTAACATCATAGGCATTGTTTCAGTTTATTATTACTTATTATTAAACACAATAACTATGGCATCTTAATGCATAATTATATTTCTCCATTATAAGGTTAATTTCATCCTTAAATTAAATTGTAAAATTAAATTGAACATCATTAAAAATTTATATTAATACTCGGATACAGAAGACTTCATACTTTCAATATTAGCCTAAGGAAATAACTATTAACACAGTTTGAAAGACATAATTAAAAATAATATAGTGATCTAAAAGAATACTTTATCACTCGATACTACATTATGCATGAGTAAAAAGATCTTTGACTTTTAGATTTGTTATCTGAACTATAAAGCAAAGTGCTATAGTGCCATCTCCTGGAAAGTATATTGATCTTGGAGTGTAAGTATAATTGAATGAGTTAATATATTCCATATTAATCTATATAATAAAGAGGGACGTAAAAGAGAGACATAAAAATATGAAGTTCTCTTCTGAAAGAAAAAGTGAAATACAACATTTTACTCATATTACATCACTCCTTTATCCAATTAAAACATGTTTCCATATGTATTATTAATCACTGTGATGTTGTCTTTAGTGATATGTGCTGAGTTTAAAGGCATATAAGTATCTATATAATGCATAATATACTTGTAATGCATATTTAAAATTTATATATCTAGGAGCAGATAGCCTCACTTTTTTCCCATTGTAATCTCAAATTATTAAAATAAGGTTGCTTCTAAAAGATTTTTTTAATAGAACAACAGTTTGTAGATACTGGAAATACCTAAGGAAAACCATTAGGGAAATTTTTTGAAACACAAATTATTTGGTTTTAAATTTTATAATAAAAGTCCTTCATGAATTTATATATTTGTTTGTATGCATTATATTAGAAAACTTAATTTTAAGTTTATAATTTCTCAATGTGAAATTTATACACTCTCAGTGTTTTATCTTTGAAAAAATCTGAGCTAGTGTGTACTCATTGTTATCTGAGCTATACCTTGACTCAATAGCATTGATGAAGTTCAATACTGTTTCCCCATTGCTTCTGATGCAGTCTGGGTGTGAATCTTTGTGATTTACCATCCCTGGCCACTAGTCAGAGAAATCTCTGTGGGAATCAGATGAAATTTGCTGTCTTCCTTCTTTGCTAGTGTTTATCCCATCCAATTTTACTGTGACTAGTTGTTTGAAGCTTTATAAGAATTCCAACAGGACTTTCAATGTCCTTGGCCTGTTTTCTCTGTCTGTAATTTAGGGTCCTATGCTTTTTTGACTACCTTGAGAGCTACTGTGAGAGTTTGTGACTGAAGGTCTGGTTATGTTAATATTAGTACAGTGTTTTTAGTGTCAACAAACCACTCAGATTTTGCGAGTTCACTGCCAGTGTCCAAAATATGTTCTTTGTGAGATATTGATGATGGCTGCGACGCAGCTTTTGAGAGTCACAGAGATCCTGAAAGAAAACCTTAAGGAAAACTTACCCGCAAGGGCTTACATAGGACTTTAACTGTGCAGCTCTGGCCCTACTCACAGGCATTTTCTTTGCATGGGGTTGTCCCAAAGATTTTAGGCAGAACACAAGCATCTGAAAGCTGTTTATGACACAATTAGAATAAATTTTATTTGATTTTTTGTTGTTGTTGTTGTTTTGTTTTTTTGTTTTGTTTTGTTTTGTTTTGGGCCACACCCAGTGACGCTCAGGGGTTACTCCTGGCTATGTGCTCAGAAGTCGCTCCTGGCTTGGGGGACCATATGGGAAACCGGGGGATCGAACCGCGGTCCGTCCTAGGCTAGTGCAGGCAAGGCAGGCACCTTACCTCCAGCGCCACTGCCCGGCCCCTGTTGTTGTTTCTTTAGTCCACACCCAGTAATGCTCAGGGGTTACTCGTGGCAGGCTCTGGGCACCATATAGGATGCAGCAAATGAACTTGTGTTGATCCCATGCCAAATCAAATGCCTTAATGCTGTGCTACTGCTTAGGACCCTTATTTGAATTTCTTATTGTTCTATGAATATTTGAGATCTCAAGATTAAAACATTTAAAAAAACAATACAGAAGTATATATTTCCAATATGATGCACAATGAGAACTAATGAGTCTAGAATTCATTCAGATTAAATAAGTATAAACTTGCTAGACTTCTACACTTTTTATTAACCATTATAGAAAATGTATATAGACTTATAATTTAGCAAAATAATCAGAATATTGCAAATAGTAATAATGATTTTGATTGGTGTGAATTTCATTTGCCCTTTAATAAGTGTATTGGGTGGGTAGAATTCTGGGGTTATAAGATACTTTTGTTGTGACTACAGTCTTTTTGTGAAAATCAACAATAAGACCTTTTTCTATCCTAAAATTTCATAAACTAATTCTTAGAAATAATCGCATATACTTCTATGCATTAGTACATGAATTTTCTTTACAATAATACATTCTACTAAAAACCTCACAGTAACTTCTTGTTTTACTATTTTTTCTCATTTAATAAGCTAACTTCCCAAATAACAAAAACTAAATTTAAATAGAAGCCTCTGTCTCTCTCTGCTCACCTTTCATTCTTAGTTGCCAGAAAAATTCACTTCCCTTTTCTCTATTGTATTTGTTTATACTTTATTGCTTTAACATATAACCCAGAATTGCTTTGAATAGATACCTGAACACTAGAAACTGAAGTATACTTTTCTAATAAAGGGAAAGGAGATCAAATATATTACTGAAAGTCAATGGAAGCACAACTGTTAGAATAAATGAACCAATCCAATAATAAGAAAAATAATTTAAATGCCTATTTAAAATCAAATTTAAATATATATTTTAATTTGAGATGAAAATGAAATAACATAAAGTTCATGTCTGATGTTTATTATCACTGAAATGTCAATCTACTTTGAAAATAAAAATTGCTGAATAATAGAAGACAAGGTTGAAAATGCAAGGATATATTATCTTATAAAAAAGCTCAAGCATGATTTCATGATTGACAAAAACTCTCAAAAAAGTCAATGTACTAAAATAAAAGTACTATTGGACATGAATAGTCGTATCAGCAATATTCACTGATAAAATTTATATATAAATCAAGTAAGAAGATGCATAATTATTTAAAAAACCTTTCTGTACTCAATAGATTTCTATGAATAGGAATTATTCATTACTGTTGGAAAAAGCATTCCTCATAATTAAAGAGAGAAAGTGAGTTATAAAAGCTCTGGAGACAAAGTACTACCATAAGATCCCATTATACTATGAACCATGACATGTTATGCACAAGGGCAAAAATAATGTTTACAATTATTTTTTAAAAAATAATTTCAAAATAGACTGATGCGACTGTTCTAAACAGATTCCTACATAAATCATCTTTAAAAATTTTAAAGCAAATGAAGGCTTGGCTTCTGAATTCACAAAACTGTTATATGCATTTAAAATACATACTCTGAATGATATTATGAAATTTAAAAGATAAAGGTAAATAAAATTAGGATGCACTTCCTACAACTCATATAAAGCTGAGAGAGAAAAATCTATAAAACAAACATTTCAGAGCATTGATTTAAATAATTAAGTTAAATAATTTTACTAGAAAATATCTTTGGGAATATTTTAATCAATCTTAATTTCATATGACATTTACCCTTTATTACTAGTTCAATATCAAATAACCTTAACTTTAACAATTGTCCTTATTTTCTCTTATAATTATTTTATTAAAATGTAATATTTTAGTCAAAATACTTCAATTGGGACTAAATAAGTCCTTGCATTAAAGTTAAAAATTATATATCATCTTATTAGTTACTGGTTAATCCTACTGTGTTTTTAAATATAAAATATTTTATTTAAAGATCATGTATTACATAGTTGATCATAATAATTTTGTTCCAAGACCAATCCTATGACTAATGCAATATTCCCTCTGCTATTGTCCTTGGGAACCCCGATTCTTAAACCTACTCCCTTGACAGGCACACAAAAATATATTGTATATTGTTTGTTTAAATATAGGAGTCAATAAAATGATTTTTTAAATCATTTTTAAAATAAAATTATTTTTACCACAATAAGAAAAACTGTGAAAACTAAGAGGTCTCACAATGAAGTCATTAAACAATTGTCAAAAGGTTTACTAAGCAATTTGTTGCTAGTTGATTTTCTATTTTTTGTTTCCAAACAATAGGTGGCTTTGAATACATTTAATTCACATTGATGTCTAAATTGTTGTACTCCTACTGCTATCACAACTTTGAAAACAATTAGTTTTATTATGGTCCAGGAATTCCAAGCTCATTTTGGTGCATGGTTTCAGTGATTAGGGCTTTGGCTTGCTCCATAGACTCCCTCTAGTCCCTAAAGATGTAAATCAAGCCATGAATATTGGGAGAAGGCAGGCCAAATTCTTGTCCTGTCAAAGCCACATCAGCTACACCTATTACCTACAACCATTGCTTTGCTAATGTCCCTGTTTTCACACTTAACCACTGATTTCTGTAGTCAACTGATCAAAGCTCCATATATACTGTTATTTGGACTGATATCTCCATGACTCTTTAGGATTGTGTGCTGACACCCTTCTCCTTCTTATATTTCCAGAAGCCCTATTTGTTTAATTTCTCTAAAAGACCATTACTCCATATACTCTATATACCTCTAAAGAATAATAAAAAATGTAACCAGACACAATTTTATGTAACCAGGGAAAATTTACATTCAGAACAAATTAATGAGATTGCTAACCCAAATAAAGTAATGTGAAAATAATTACTTTAATAGTGTCACATTATATGTAAAATGCATTAGCTATTATAATTAAGCCTAAGTACAGTAAATTGAGAATCTTCTACATTTTTCAAAATTGCTGAAAATTCACTTTTTACATTAGAAGAAATTTCATGATTCATCTATTGTGCAGAAAGACTAGTCAAGCTTCTGCCTAGATTTATGTGATCAATTTCAAGATTAAAAGCATAACTAAGAGATACAACCATATGAACTGATCTGCTACAAGAATGGTGTAGTGAAGCAACACAAAATATTATATAATTTGGACTGACATATACATTATCTCTATAAGTTAAATTATGTGGCATCCCCTTAAGAAATAATACAAGTGGACCCGGAGAGATAGCACAGCAGCGTTTGCCTT
>PVKC010011505.1:0-24600 GCA_004027635.1 Crocidura indochinensis
AAAAAATTCCATATAGGGCAGAAGATTTGCCTTTCTGAATCTTGCTCACAGTTATGGCTCACAAACCTATGCGATACAATCACACTACTTTATGTTTTAGCAGCTAAATTTCATGATTTTTAAAAAATATTGGGTCACAATTGGTTTTACCTAGGGCTTATCTATACATTATGCTCAGGAATCACTGTGGGAAGGCTTAGCAGAGCCTATGGGATGGCAGGTATTGGGTAAGTAAACACTTTGCCTGCTATATTATCTCGGGTCCATATAGATTGTATTTTTCTTTGGTTTTGGATCACACCTGGTAGTACTCGGGTTATTTCTGGCTCTGCAATCAGGAATCACTCCTGGTAAGTTCAGCGGACCATATAAAGTGCCAGGAATTAAACCTAGGTTGACTGCTTGCAAAGTAAGCGCCCTACCTGTTGACTAACTCTCTGGCCCCATAAAATATATTTTTAAGACTTGTTGATAAGGTAAAAATTACCCAAGACCTTGGCAAAATTTTCCTCTAGATAAATTTTACAAAAGACAGAGGGATTTGAAAAAATCCTTTATTCAGGTCTAATCCAAGTATGCTAGCTATTTTCCACAATATTTATGCACTTTTATAAACAAAAATCCCCGACAGATTTATAAATCATTTTTAGAGCCACATAGAAGAAAAAAAAGACATGGATACAAACCAATAATTATTGACTCTATGGAAAAAAGAATATACCAAATAAAAAGCTCTTAGTGAAGGCATCTTCCAACTGAAAACTTTCTCTAAAATAATAATAGGTTCTTTAATCTTTTGTGTAATAATCTCTTCAAGACTTTGTACCTTGTAACCAATCTTCTCTCAAAGCTCTGACTTTCTTGGTTTGTAGAAAGAAGCACCCAATCTGCTCTCATTAAATGCATTTTTCTGCAGAAGGAAAACCAAAACCTAACAATTACCATAGCTTATATTCTGAATGTCTGTGTCACATGAAATCCTCCTGAGGTCAGTGAAAATTGGGTCTTGAAAAAGACCATAGAACCAACCATTCCCATGAAGAAAAAGCCATTTTCTTTTCTCTTTCCCACCAAGTTAAAGGAATGTGTTCTGACAGAAACAGAACAAGTTTGCCAAGACCTGTGCAGACAGAACTATGCTTTCATCAACAATAAACAGATATGCCGTTGAGCTATAGAGTCATAATAGAAATATATATTGCCTTTTATCTTCTTTTCAGTGAGTAGAGTGAACTGTCAGGAGTTATTGCTTTAATGTCAGTGGAAAAAAGCTATTTTTTGAGTACGTGTGTAGGTATGCATGTAACAGCATATGTGACAATAAAACTGTATGCTAACCCAGTTCTTAGTAGCCTTTCTAGAATGCATAAAATTAGAATTGTTGACATCATCAATATATTTAACTTTCTAAGTTCTCCTGTGGAGTCATATAATAGTCATCTGGATATTTCTTCTCTGTGTTCCCACAAAAAAAGAGTTAAAATGCAATACCTAATTCACATAAATTTAATGCAGAAGAATGAGGACACATAGGGAATATAATTGATTACTGATTTAAATTTACAATGCACAGGAAAGCTAATGGGAGGATCATGCCCAAAAACTTAATCAAGCCCTTGGAAAATATCATAAACCTGGAAACATAAGGACAAATACTGGTCTAATAAATATTGTACAAATACTAAGTAAGTTAGGAGTAATTTCCCCATAAGTAATTAGAATATCATATATTATGCCAGAAAATTTAAGGCTAATAACTCTATTAACCTCTTACCCTCTGCTAACTAGATTTATGAAATGCCAAGAGAATTAGCAAAGTATTAAGCTTTGGATTGAATATAATTACTTTAAAATGAAAAAAAATACCTTACAACAAAACTAAGAATGTCCTGCATAACTAAACAGAGACCTTCAATTTTCAAATATAATTAGGATCTTGTCAAATATAAAAGAAACACATTGGGCCAAAAATAACAAGTGATTATTCAAGACTTAATAGCAAACACAAAGAGCATTTTATAAGGATTATTCTAGTCTCTAGCTTCAATTGCCTGTGATAAACTGCTGCCCATTGACCTCAAAAATGAACAATTTATGTACCATAAAAGCCATGGGAAAGGTAAGTACATAATTTAATAAGTTAGAGGCTTTTCTATGATAACAAATTCTCCTTTCTCTCATTTCCCCTTTGTGCTATTGTAAAGAAAGGGCAATAAAAATGAAAGGAGGGAATATTTAATTTTGTAAATCCATTGTTCACTTAAAATAGTAGTTTTATTATTCCACTGATAAATATCATATGTCTAATAACCCAGAAGTATCACAAGACTTCAAATTACCCTATTCCTGAGATTTTTTGCTACAAGCATCTGATATATCCATAGAACTAGCATAATAATTCACTTAATAATGCATAAAAACTCCTTAATTACAGAGCAACATTGACATGATAGCGAAACCTTAAAGACAGAAAGCAAGAACAATAAATATTTGTATTAAAGACTTACCTGAATGCTGGCTGTTGAGCGATTTTTGCGGGTTGTAGTTGTAGCCATTGTAGTGGTGGTTTCCATGACAGTGGTAGACATTTCTGGTGGCATGGCAGTCGTCTGTGTTGTTCCCAAGATTGATGGGACTTCTCCCACCAGTCGAACACTTCCATTGATTCTGATATTGGGGTTGTTCTCAGCTGCCATGTTCAGTACTTTTAAACCATCATAATAAAGCCCAGAGAGCTGGCCTTGAAAGAGGCGTCCTTTGTCTTTTCCACCAATGGCTATTTGCGCCTGGGTGTTGAAGATGGTTAACTGCCGGCCTAGTGGGTTGGGTGGAGGAAATATCATTATTTCTACATATTTTTTTTCTCACCTGGTCTGAATAAAACAGGCATCAAAACAGGCTTCCTACAATCAATTGAAGTGGAGAGAATTGTCTAGTAAAGTTCCAATACAAACATTGGCAAGTAACATTTTACTATATTTACCTCTTCCACTGTCTAGCTAAAAATCTAAAATAAATAGAATAATCAAATCTATTTCTTTAATTTTTAATAAAGAAAAGACTTGGCTAAATAAAGAATGGTATTTCTTTCTTCTTGAGCATATAATTATGAATAACAAAAAAGAAACTCCAAATCAGGTGCTAACAATGCCTGGTGTGCTGAGTTTTTTCTTTTCTGCCCTATTTGTTTCTAACCTACAAAGTAACATGAACTAAAATTATACATGGCACAAGAAAACTAAGTGAGGTGACTCAGAATATCAAATTATAATCTAGACCTTATAATTAAGTCGATGAAATGAAATTAAATTTCATTTTAAATATTAGGGTTCATTGCAACCTTGGGAATAAAAGCATGCTAAGTCACTAAAAACCTCATTTACTATAAATATTCATATTCCTTAATATTTATCTATATTTTCTTTTTAATAAATATTGTGAGACATCATTTGCTATCTCTATTAACTCGGGGAGAAGAGATTGTTGTCACATGATAAAATAATTTCATGATATAAAAAAATAACATGGGATCAATTATATTTATACCAGGGTAGAGGTGGGGAATGCCAAGTCAAATCAATAAATCTTGAAAATTGGTAATTCATTTATTCCTAAATAAAATTTTTCTTAAAATATATTACGTCCGTCACATTAATATAAGGTATGTAAATGGACTGAAGAACATTAGGACCTCACCTTATTTGGTTTTCCCATTAGGGGAACCATTTATGCTTATTTATAGGAAGATATAATAATGAAACCAGGGCAGAATAATTTAGAATAGTATATCTCATATTACTGCCAGCTACTTCTTTAAAAATCATCTCTTAACTGCTAAATTTTCCCCCTGGAAAGCCCAATCAGTTTTATTAGGCCAAGCGTATACCTTTCTCAATATTTTTTCTTTCTGCTTTCACTTAAGAAGTAGAATAAACTTAATACAATTAAACATATCCCTTTTGAATTTTTCTCCATTTTAGTCAATGATCAAGAAGAGCTTCATTCTTTTTCTACTCATATAAATTATTTTAACTCTATATGACTAGATAGAAATTTCTTTTATTCCCTGCTTAATAAAAGGAAGTGTTATATGTTTTAAAAAGCTGGCATACTTTGCTTCATAATCACTAATGTATATAGGCATAATGTGGTGTCTGGGTGCTTACCTTCTACCACTATTACTATGTTCTTAAGGCTATAGAAAAGTAGCTATCCTTGAATTTCTGGTTTGTAATGTGAATAGCTTTTCAAAGTATGATAATGGAAGACCTTTAAAAGAGAAGAAAAAAATGCTTCTGTTCAGAAAAAAAAATGCAAAACCTCTTTATACTAGTATGGTCAGATGACTTTGTTGAGGTGAAAATGTTCTAAATTATATAAAAATTCCTAAAGCATGAAAATTGAATCTGCTGTTTTTAATCAAAAGGGCATTGCCCAGATCTCAAAGATACGATCAAAATGTATGTAATAAATTTTCATTACTTTCCTTCCAATTTCTTCAATGCCTGCACACATGCATCATTGCCTGTCCTTTACCCCCTCACTTGTTACACAATATGTGGGGAAAGTTTAATTACAGTTACACTAGGCAATGGTATGGACTTTATACATTCTTGCTATTTATTATTTAACTTTTTTTCTGTGAACCCTAAACTTACAAATAAATTAGACAATGGGAGTAGAGAATAAATTTATCTTCAAGTAAACTCAAGTTGGCATCTGTGAAAATTTAATACAAGAATAATATTGCATAGGGGAGCTGTCATTCAACAGTTCATATCTTTCATTAATGTAAACATTGGCTAACCATAATATGAACATCTCTCCTCTTTATTGATATAGACTGAAATTGCTGATAAGTTTAATATATTTACTTATTTATAGGTGGTACATATTATATTTTAATCTTACTTAACTAGTATTTACAATAATCCTGATATTAAATAATAATCTACAATAATCCTAATATTATTTTTCTGGTGATTATAGTTTATCTATATCCCAGATAGATAAGCAACAGAAATTGGATTGTAAATTTGAATTACACTGGCTATCAACATGGATCTTTCTACTACCACCACTCACTACATAAATACCTCTTGTTCAAGATGAACCCAAACAAAAAGGAAAGGCAAAGATCTGTTACCTGGGACATAAGATTAAGCTGTTTTTTTTTTCTTTTTTCTTTTTTTTTCTTTTTGATAATAATGACTTCATGGAGATTTAACTAATTACCTCTATAGATAAGACTGGTTAGGTGAGATAAGAAAGAGGATGGCCTACATTTCAAATTTTCTTCAAGCTGTACGAAACATTTATATTTTTGCTTCCTGCCTGCTTCACAGTCTACATATGATTCAGTTGCTATTTTGAGTTTCAAGATCTCTTCCAATACCTCTGAACCCCTGACTAGATGGTTAACAATAAAGTTGCCAGTCACTGAAGAAATGGAAGAATGCTCTGGCCAACACTTTCTTTGATGCCTTTAATTCTCCAGCTAAGTCAAGGTATAATATATTGACCAACTAAGAATTTCCCTTACAAGAGTAATACAAAATTTATTTAAACACTACTACAGGGTTTATAGTAAGTTACTTTTATTTTGCTTTGGTTGCCCATCTTTTTAAAAGTCATTACTTGTTAGCTCATTTGTAAATCAAGTTCACACATTGCTTAAATTAAATCTTCGAATGTCTCCAGTCAATGTTGCACAAAGACTAATTAATTAAACCTCAAATTACCCTTGGGGAATCGACAGTATTATTTCTCCTCTCCTATATTAGGAAATCTGAGATATAAAGTGGTTAAGTGTGTTGTTTAAGGTCAGAATGTCAGAACCAGAAAATAGACTCAGGAATGCTGTGCTCTCCACATCTCTTTTCCAATGACAGAAAATATTCCAAAGAAGCAATCGGGAAATTCCTATTAACACATCTGCCTAATCATTTGATGAGACTTAACCTTTTAACTCTGTCTTTACAAGGTCTTACAAAACACATTTTTATTTCCTTTGAAAGGAAATTTAGCTAGTCACAGGAAGGGGTAAAGCAATGGAATAAATAGATGTTACTCACCCAAATTAGTTTTAAAGAGAATTTTGGTTAAGATAATTTAGAAGACTCCAGTTTGAAAATTATTCTTTTCAACAGTATTTTCATAAATAAACAGACATTTGATTAAGCCCCCTCCATTCCACCTAAACCACCACTACTCCTATCCCAGCCTCTTATTTTTCAATGTAAATGTATTTTTCTACAAGAAAACCAACTGAAAACAATACTATCAGAAGAAAAACTAAAAGCCTACTAATAACTTTATAATGATTTATACAAATGAAAATGCCTGGCATGCTATTAAACTTAGACTTCAAAAGGCAATGGAGAAAAAATATTATTAACATAAAATTGAAAGAAACAAAAGGTTCTCTCAGGCACATGAGACTTGGACATGCATCTACTTTTTTTTTTCCTTTTTATAAAGTGAGGCAATCATCATCTTAATGTTAAAGGGACTTTATAAGCTGGTGATTACTGAATACAATTATTTTCTTTTTAGAGTTATACTTAATTTATTTTTTATTAGACCACAGATATTTAAAACAGGGCAAACAGTTAACACTCAGTGAGGATTTTCTATGTTTGGAGAATTTTTCTTTACTTAAAACTGCAGAGTACTTTGTTTTTTTTAAAGTTGCACTTAATGCAATGGATTGCTTTTTATATATCACTCAAATTTCTATAAATTTTGAGACTTCTTGTAAAAGACGGAGATAAGAATATCTTATATTGTCTCAGAAAAATAAAAATAATACCAGAACAACTAGCTTCATAAAGAGTAATTTTTCTTTATTGAAGTATAACAATTTACATCCTGAGATGGAAATCACACAGAAAATACTAACATCAGTGATAACTGCTGCCCTCTTTTATTAACAAAGTGGCTGTTTTCTTTAGCAAATCAGAAAGTGCTATGCTGCTTTCACGAGCCTTTCCTTTTCCAACTCTGTTGTCCATCACTTACACTTTTGGTGCATTAAAATAAAAAAATATGAGGGTATCACACAGCCAAAATGTAAAGCAAGTCTGTCTCTTTTAATGTTTCAATCAGCAACTAGGACAAAATTAATTGCTTATGAAATACTATTGCCTCTGTAAGATTACCTCTAGAGGCAAAATTCATATTTCACTTCTTTGCTTTGTTTAAAAGTCAATGTTAAAAAAACAAACATTGCTCCCTTTACAACATTTGTTTTAAGAAGTTTAAGTTACAAGAATTGATCTGTGATTTTTGTTGTTGTTGTTGCTGTTGTGGTTACCCATGTTACAGATGGTAAAGCCAAACAGCCTCCAGACATAGGTTTTAAAATTCTTTTGAAATTTCATTAGAAAGCTTTGGTGTAAAAGGTAATTTAAAACAAATTAGCAAATAATGTCATGCAGTGGTTAAATTGCCATAATACATTTCTTTTTTTTAGAGGTTCCTGGAATTTCTTGTTTGTGCTTATCATGCTGATAGCAAGCTAGATGTTAGTCCCTTTAACTGTATTTTAATGGCAATGTATTATAGCATGATTTATCAACATATGGCAGGTGGAAGCTGACACAAATTATAATGAAAATTAAAACAGTCATTTATGCAGCAGGCGATTATCATTTAAGGAACATTTATTTGCAGGCTTTAAAAATGAGGGTTTAGAATCAAATGATTTTAAAATGAAAGTTTTAACGACGGTTACCTTTTTCCTGCAGCCACTCCTCTACGGGCCGGTTATATTTGAAGGGGATTTTCTGTTTTACCATTTGGAAGCGTTCATTATCAGTGTTGCCTTTAAAGTTTAAAAAACAGCTTAAAGAACAATCTGAAAAGTCAATAAGTCATTAAAAACATTATAGGTTTTTGGTGTGTTTTATGAAGTTTTTAGGATAGATATCAATTTATCTTTAGTAGAGGTGGAGTTGAAGTCACTCTGCCCTTGGTTTGAGGTCAGGCAACTCTTAGCTATGCAGTTCTCAGCATTGCTTTCTAATATAGCTTGGGAGAAGTTCAGTATGAAGCTCGGCCTTTAAAAGAAAGAAGGGTTTGCTTTCATCATTTGCTATAGTGTCTTAACCATTCCTTGGCTAATGGACATTGATAATCAACAATATCCTTGGATTGTGTTTAGTTAACCTTCCTGATAAATCTGATGAGGAAGAGGACTTTAATTGCCCCCCCCCTACACACACTACTGGATCCTATCAGAAGCATAGGGTCATTTTCTTCCTGCCTCTCTCCTAAAGCATTTGATAAACCAAAGGAAATTTAAGCCTTAGTGATTAGCAGATACTTCTTATTCCATAAAAGAAGGCCAAGTTTTCATCACCTTTGTGTAATAGAGTATTACAAGTGGATCTTGATATTTCTATTATTTTGTCCATCTTTTCTCCACAGTTGTCAAAGAAGGAAATTCAAATTAAGTAACACATTTAAAACTATCATATAGGCATTTGTAGACTTCCCAGCACCTATGTTTTATCTTTACTAATGAATGATGCAGATAATATATGTTTAACTTATCTCTCATTTTACCTCTGAGAGGCACTTGCTGAATAATCATCCACTCAAAACCAGGTATGGATGCTTCTTTCAAATATGAAATAGTTAATAAGAGTTTTAAATATCCAACATGATGCTTTTCTTTTATATTTGTTGCTGAGTTCTTTTTTCTTTTATTACTATTGTTAGCAAACTGTGTTGGATTCTCTCATGAGGTTAGGTTTGAAGACTTGCATTGTAGATATAATCCTTAATATCTTCAAATCACAAAAAATTAAATTCAAATTTAGGAACAATTCTATCTCATCAGCATAATTAAACAGAAACTAGTTAATTCAAAATTATGACTTACAATAACCTAGTGGAATTTAAGCCTATCCATTACAAATAACTTCAAGTAAAAATTAAATCATGGGGTCAGAGTGATAGCACAGTGTTTAGGGCATTTGACTTGTTTACAGTCAACCTGGGTTCAATCTTTGATATCTAATGTGGTCCCCCAAGTACTGCCTAGGATAACCCATACGTGCAGAGCCAAGAATAACCCCTGAGCACTGCTGGGTGTAGAACCAAAACCCCACCAAAAAATTAAAGCAGGGTTGGAGAGATAACATAGAGATTAGAGTTCATGCCTTTCAGATAGTCACACTATAATATATTGACCCCTGGTAATAAATGGTCCCCTGTGCATCAGTGGATGCATATTGGGGGCCTTTAGCTGAGTTTGGGTGTAGATAGCTCTAAGCACAAGGATAGCAGCAGGCGATCCTCAGCACAGCATCTTGATTTCTAGTAGTGAATGACCTGTTGGTTCAGTTTGCTGAAAATTTCAGGGAGAGGTCCTCAGATTTCCTCAGTACCACCTGGGAGAGTTTTGCTCCGGAAAAACAAAACAAAACAAAACAAAACAAAACAAACAAGCAAAAACAGTGCTGGACAGATAGTAAGTGGTTAAGGTGCCTCCCTTATATTAAGAGGTTTGACTCCCCAGTTCTCCATATGGTCTTAGAAGTCCACCAGCAGACACCCTTAAGCACAGAAAAGCAAAACTTAAAAAAAAATCTTTTATGGTGTTTTGCTGGTTTATTGTTGTTTTGGGGCCATACCCAGTGATGCTCAAGGGCTACTCATGGCTATACACTCAGAAATAGCTCCTGGCTTGGGACTATATGGAACACCAGGGATTGAACCAAGGTTCGACCTGGGACAGCCGCTTGCAGTGCAAACGCCTTACTGATGTGCTATTGCTCCGGCACCCCAAAAATCCTTTTAAATAAAATTAAGGTCTTCAAAAAGTTGACTTGAAAACCAGAAAATATATAAAGATTAAACGTAGCATCATACAAATGAATAAAAGATTTTTATGATATTTCAGATTTTAGGCTACCTCATAGATGAGTTATTGACAGAAAAAATCAATATGTGATTTAATTAGTACCTGCTTTCTGTGAGGGGTGTGATGGGAAAGGGAAGCGATACTGGAAATATCTTTGAGATTACTTATTCATATATTCTATGATTAAATTATTATAAAAAGCTGACTCATTATCCTCAGTACTGCAGAATAAAAACAAAAGAAAGCTAACCAGCCTAACAAACAGAACTCCAACGATGATGAAAGAGGTAACTATTGGATTCTATCTGGCATAATACTTATTAACATATCAAAAGACAAAGTCCAATAAATAAAATAAACAACTTTGGGTGACAAAGTATAATTTAAAGCTTTTTTCAAAGTATTGTTTCTCACAGGAAAAAAAATGAAAAGTCGTATAAAGGGATACAAAATAGAAATATAACGACTTCTTGTGATTTCAATAGGACCAAAGTGAAAAAAAAAAACATTTGTTTCACTTGTTACTACAGCTAACATTTATAGATCAAAATAATGATCCCTTCTTTTGGATATGGGAACTCAGAATTGTATTAACTCAAACTTATTTTGAATAAATGTTCATATGCCTCCAAGTAAAGGATCATATGCTTTTCTGGAAGAATAAAACTGTAACACTTAATCTTACCTTACAGTATTTATAGATAAATAAACCTGTACATTCCTTATACAAATAGTCAAAGGAATGCCATGCACATTTGTAAGTTTTGAACCTCTCTAAGGTTTAGTCACAGCATTATAATAGAATTTGATATGACAGATGGGCTATGTCAGGTTCACCTTGAAAATATTTTTCTATTGTTACGGGGTTTCTATGGCTGTTTCTGTTGCCCATAACATTAAATATGGTCATGACCTTGAGTTTAGTCTCTGTAAAATGGTTAAGTGCAGTAAATATCAAATACAGAGCTAAATATTCTTAGTAACATGCAGGGAAAATCAAAAGTACCCTGAGTTCTAAATTTCCTGAGTCTAAATGCACAAAATTAATTAATTATGAAGTTACATTGATTTACTTCCTCTGAATACAAGGGGTTATCAGTCCACATAAGCATCATCCCAGGCACATTTTTTTAAAATAAAAACCTGTAGAAGATAGTTTTTAGGATATGGTAAAGGATAGAAGAAAAGAAAAATCATGTGGGGTTATAAATAAGTGAAATGTTGAGAGAACTGCATAGCCATGATTCAACCTAAGACCCTTTATAAAGTAAAAGAGAGTGAGTCATTCTTCTCCACCTCATCTTTAAAGACATTTAGAAATGAGTTTAAGTTTTTCACACCAGGCTGAGAATATCTGACACAGAGAATAGCAATGTTGCATACTATTAAAAATTGTGAAAAACGTAAGGTCATTTGGAAAACCAAATTGGTTTAAATGGCCACATTTACATTGTTCTTAGTCTCTTTTCATGATCTTGTTGGTTTTTATTTTAATTTATCTCAAATATTAGTGAGAACTGTTTTTAGAAACATGTGCATGAGCATTAGTTCTTTTGACCCAAGGTTAATCGAATAGACTGACCATCAAACAGCTGTCTAAATATAAGATTTCATACATAGACGTTAATTTTAAAACTGAGAAAACTTCATCAAATGAACATACATTTATATTTAATTTTTAATTACATTCAGTTGCACATTTATTATAAAATTCAGTATGGAAATTTAAACAAAGATTGAAATCAATCTATCATAAAATATAATGTTATCCTCAAGAAAGTATGGCTTTATGCATAGTAGTGTCATTAAAAAGAGACATATATATGTTAATTAGACCCCCCAATGCAACAACAGCAATTATCAATCACACTGAGAAATCTTTAAAATGTACAAGTAGATCTTCAAAAAGACAGATCTGAAATTACTTACATGAATTTGATACTCACCTACATGGAACTAAATTATAAAAAAAATTAGTCAAATGTTATTCTACTTATAAAGGGCTGTGTGTAGTTTTATTTACTTTCACTGAAATTTCATATTCTTATACAATTGGTGATTTGCAAATCAAACACTATGGCTTCGAGAGACACATTAACACACACTATTGAATCCTGTGAAGGACAGAGTGCTCACAGGTGAAATTATTAAGATAGAACTGGTTCATACATATAATTTTAAACTCTAATGCAGAAAATTTCCACATTTTTTATTTAGGTATATCCATTTAGAATTTTTAAAAAGAGTGAGAACAGAGGGAAGATAGGCCAAAAAAGGCAAGTTGATTCTTGAAGATTTTTCTCCAATGTGCAAATCTTTCTTGACAATAAGAAACATTAGAAATATGGTCAATTTTGAAAACATACTTAGCTTTGAATACTAGCTTTCTGAAATCCTAATCACTTGGAAGCTATGTGATCTTATCTAAGCCACTTAGTTTCAATTTTTCTATTTTCTGCCCACTATAGTATATATCACACTAGAAAATACATAAAATGTAATGTAAGAAAAACTGTTCTATTGTATACAATACATAGAACGAACATCTATCTCTTTATGTTGCTCTTTACATAAATTATATAAACTGTGATAATTATTATTATGTGACTCTTTACTAATGATCAGAATGAAGTATATTTTTCCATGCATAATATGTTTCCATGGTCCCAGGTTTTGCCAGGCCTTCTTTCATTCAGTAGTTGATTACCTCCCAATTGGTCTAGCAAAGTTTAACCTCCAAAGATGAACTGTCCTTAGAAAATGAAGCATTCCCAAATAACCTCTAAACTTTCTAGCTGCTTCTTTTCATAAGTCTACATCTTATAAAATATACTCAGCTATCCCTATTTTCCAAAGCAAAGTAGGGTTTCTAAAACCACTAAAGCAAAAGAGCAATTCAGGCACTGACAAATGTGATTTCTTGGTCCAGCCACAGGTAATGATGATATACTACTGCTAACTTGAGGAGGAGTGGCTTAAAATTCTGGCAATTTGCACTAGACTGGCAGAAAATGCTTTCTTGCAGGTGGACTATTAATACAATCTTAAATGTTGTCGAGCACATGAACATACTAATAGGAACACTGTAGCAATATTCATCTATGAAAAATTAATGCCAGAGGACTTTTTGCATTTTTGTTTTGAGTTTGGAATACAGAAGCAAACATTTTCTTTATTTCTTTGTTGACACTAAAAAATGAGAATGTCGCTCTAATGAACAGTCGGAGAATGAATACTATGTATTAGAGCCAAAGGCAAAAGAAAATCAATATGGGTAGACTCAAGGAGCAGGACGTTTTAGAGACTCATAAAGTGTCTCTGTCCCTAAAGAACACTTTGTAAGTTGCAAAGCAAATATAAAACACTAAATTTTAAAAATGGGGGAACTGGACTTAGTTCTTTCTCTGGTCTTATTTCCATATTAACCCAAGTGAACTCTTGGAGTTGAAATGTGAGTTGCTGTGCTACCCAAAGGCAATGCAAAATGTTTGGTCACTTAAAATGATGGAGAAGTCCTAATATCTTATGTTTATAAAGTACTTGTAGACCATAGGGCTCAAAATTCTATTATACGCATATTCTCATTAATCCTCCCAACACTGTACCATAGGCACTTAAAAATATAAAACTATATTTTATAAGACTCTATCCTTTGATTTGCCAAGAAAAGACATCCACATCTTGGAGCAGAAAACTAAAATACTGGGGAAGTTAAAAAAATGCCTACACATGTTCTCTCTGTAAGGGGTGAAACTTGATTCTCTAGTTCTGAATGTAGATTGATTTAGTAACTTGATTCTAAAAGTCAGGATATGCAGAAGCATGTTATGTGACTGACCTTAGAGACTGAATTTAAAAACGCCAGGAAGATGGCTTAGAAACCTACTTGCCATGTTTCCCCATTTTTAATCCTTGATATGGGAAGATATTCCTCTTACCCCCAGCCCCCATACCTATCACCACTAGAAAAACCCTAGAGACTCTTGGTGCCAGGAATCAAGAATTCTCAAGCATTCCTTAGTCTAAAGTTTGCATCATCTGATACCACTCCTAGGAATATACCCTAGGAACACAAAAATACAGTACAAAAGTCCCTTCCTTATACCTATATTCATTGCAGCACTATTTACCATAGAAACACTCTGGAAACAACCAAGATACCCTTTAACAGATGAATGGTTAAAGAAACTGTGGTACATATACACAATGGAATATTATCCAGCTGTCAAGAGAGATGAAGTCATGAAATTTTCCTATACTTATGCTGAGTGAAATAAGTCAGAGTGAGAGAGAAAAACACAGAATGGTCTCACTGATCTATGGATTTTAAGAATAATGAAAGACATTCTTGCAATAATAATTTTCAGATACAAAAGATTGAAGGGCTGGAAGTTACAGCTCACCTCATGAAGCTCACCACAAGCAGGGATGAGTTTAGTAAAGAGAAATAAATATGTTTTGAACTATCCTAATAATGAGAATGTACGAGGGAAATAGAAAGCCTGTCTAGAGTACAGGCGGGGTTGGGTAGGGAGGAGGGAGATTTGGGACATTGGTGATGGGAATGTTGCACTGGTGATGGGTGGTGTTCTTTACATGACTGAAACCCAAACACAATTAGGTATGTAATCAAGGTGTTTAAATAAAATATATATAAAAATAAAAAAAAAGAATTCTCAAGCATTGAACCATCTGGTCTGGCTATCCTAGAATTTATGCAAATAGCCCTTGAGCCACATTCGAGCAGTGCTTAGAAGAAAAGCCAAGTAGCATGGTAGCCTCCTCTTTCCTAAACCTTATGTCTCATCACTCACCTTAGGGAAGCTACTGTACCACCATAAAGATAAACCATAAATCATAAAAAGATTCTGTATTAGAACTTGGTCTACCAGATATCAGGCCTAGAGAAGCTTTGGGACTTTTTTTTTTTAATTGCTCCTGGCAGGCACGGGGGACCATATGGGGCACCGGGATTCGAACCGATGACCTTTTGCATGAAAGGCAAACGCCTTACCTCCATGCTATCTCCTGGGCCCCCCCCTTTTTTTTTAGCTTTGAGACTTTTGCCATCCCCATCAATATATTGCCTTCAACTCAACAAAGATCTTGAGCCAGAACCTCTCAATCAACAAGCTATCAAATCTTGACTGTAAAAATTTTCAGATAACAAATATTTGTGTCATAATTTACTAAATTTTGGGGTAATTTGTTTTACCATATTAGAAGCACAGTAACTAGAAAGCTTTGCCTTAGAGTGTTCCACTAGAGGCAGATCTGGAGTGAATATTACACTCTCCTGTAATAGAGATACAATATTACCATAGGTAATAGAGATATAATATTAAGAATACTTTTTTCATCTTTGGGGGAAGAAATTGGAATAAAATTAGCAATTTTCTTCCTATGTTTAATGTTTGTTTTTGTGCCACATCCAGCAGCTCATAGGGATTATTCTTGGTTCTACACTCGGATTGCTCCTGGTTGGGCTTATGGAACATATATGATATTGGAGACTGAACCCAGATTGATTACAGGGAAGAAAAGTGCCTTATTCTCTGTACTATAACTCTGGCCACTCATTTTCTTATTTTTGAATGCTATACTCAAAGAAAATTTAGAAAATTAGATAAGATTTATTTTGATGAATACATTATTTCTTGCCCATGGTCAAATGTACAACAAGCTATATGTCAAACAGAACACTTTGAGAATTCTATAGCTCAGTGCCAAGTTTAAGAAGTTTAACTTTTTTATGC
Source organism: Crocidura indochinensis (assembly GCA_004027635.1). NCBI lineage: Eukaryota > Metazoa > Chordata > Mammalia > Eulipotyphla > Soricidae > Crocidura > Crocidura indochinensis. The sequence continues at coordinate 15,628 of PVKC010011505.1, forward strand.
AATGTAAAATTTATGACATTTTTCTACACTAGCTTTCTATTCTGATTGGCATCCATAGATATTTCTGAAAAAGCATTGACAGGGCCTTGGAGTTTAAATTTCTTATCTATCCTTACCTATTTTAGATAAATTATTCACCTAAAAATCCAGAAATTTCATCCAGAAACATAAAGACTACATTACTATTTCCTTTAGAAGGAACTAATGGTTTTGTAATTCATTTGCTTACACTAACCTTTACAATTAGAAGAAAATTCTCTCGACTACAGAATTGAGGGTGACCAATGTAGAGCCCAGAGTAATGATGTACTTCTTACACAAATGAATTTTATTTTTTATTTCTCCACTAAAAGTAAGTTTTGTAGACAGAATCCAGTTCAACTTGTTTATATTTTGTTAAGAATAGCTTATAATTTTAAGGTGTAGGAAACCATACCACTAAGATCATCTGAGAATATATTTTCCCCCTTTTTCTTGTTCCTCAAACTTTTACTTTAAACATTATTAGGAAGAAGACAATACAGGAAGAACAGAACATGCCAATCTTGCAAAAGAGCTTCCATCCTCAAAATATCAATGGAAGAACTGTTTATATTCCTATTTCTATTTGTTCCATTTATTCTATGGCATTTCTACGTTTTTCAAAGAAAGAAACAGTTGGTAGTCACACATCATTTAATGTAAGAATCAAAGGCCAGTCATACACTACTGCAAAGTGATATAAGTAACAAAATTTTCCCTGTGAAGAAATAACCTCAGGGAATTCACTAGTTGTAGTATAGCTTGAAATCATACACTGCCTCGTTAATTCTACTTGGCAAATTAATTTAAATTGATTTCTTTGTGAGAATTGCAGCTTGGCCTCATATCTGGCTACAAACAAAGGATAATGATAACAATGTATTGAGTTCAGAGAAAATATCTAGAGAAAAGAGTAGATCAGCATGAGGCTATTTTTCTTTTTATAACACAAGTATCCTTTTATAAAAGCAAAGACAGGAGAATGTGCTTTAAAAATATGACATGCTTCAAAAATAACACTATATATCATAAATTCCCCAAAGGCAGACAGAGTGTTTTAAGATATCTAGAGGGAATATGAAAAAATCTTTAAAAATTAAAAAGTACACTTTAATTTTTTATCAAGTAATCAATACAATTTAAAACAAAAGTATATACTGAGAAAAGAGAAAAAAGGTTGATATACAAACAACATTAAGAACCAAGATTAGTATCAAAGTAACACACTCTAAAAAAATAATAATAGCTTACATCCTCTAAAAATCATCACGGTTTCAACTTTAGCTTGAGATCGGAATTTGGGGATGAGATTAAGAAAGTTTTAGGGGAAAGAAAGTTCCAGAAACCTGAATTTCCCCCCACAATTGCTGTTAGGCAAATTGCAAAATAGTTATTCCCCACACCTCTTTGCAATGGAGCATGCCACTCCTCCTGCAAGAGTGTCTATTATTCTTTTTATTTGTCGTGTTTATTTTGCCATCATACCTGAAGGTGTCACCAGGCAGTGATGAGGGTTCCTCCTGGTTCTGTACTCAGGAATCACTCCTGAAGTTCTTTAGGACAATATGGAATCCCAGGCATAAAACCCAGCAAACACCCTTCCCAGGATAAAATCTCTTTCAGCCATTGATTCTATTTTTCTCCTTAGGATTCTGTGTTGACTCTGGACTTGTTTCTTTGGGCAAGGTGAAATTAGGAAACGTGATGCAGACTAAATTTTGAAAGGTCCTATATTATTCCTGCTGCTGAAGTCTAAGGTTGAAGTGAAACCTACCTATTCTTGTAAAAGAAGCCAGAAGAACAGACTACTAAACTCATTCAGGCCAAGAACCGCTAGTGAGTCCATGGAAGCCATCCAGCTCCACACAATTTAGCAGGGGGTCAGAAAAAAATACCATTAATCCACATGGAAACACAAACCAAGAAATAGTTATTTTGGTTGTTTTTCCTTATTTGGGGGCCACACCTGGCTCTGTTTAGGACATACTCCTGGCTCTATGCGCAGGAATCACTTTTGGCAGGAGCCAGGGACCATATGAGGTACTGAGGATCAAAACTGGGTCAGCCGTGTGCAAGCCTCTGGCATGCTCAATTGTCTCTCTGGCCCTGAAATAAGTCTTTTGAGGTTTTATATCTATAATATATACTACTATAGTATAATAATATTTTATATAGTTATTTCAGGAATCCATGAAAAGCTGAATTTGGGTTAATGAACGAACCACTCTTGCCACCAACTATTTCTATTAATGCTTGATAGATGAAGGTGGAAACACAGTTGCTCCCTGTGGAATTAAAGGAACTTCTGTTGCAAATAGTCATAAATTTCTTCATATGGATTACCTTAGTTTTGCACTTCACTCTAAAGAAAATGTGATCAATCAATTTTGTGAAAAGGGATGCACAATTGAGCAGCTCTGTGAAAATGAAGAACCATCAAGACTAGAATATTTGGGACCAGGTAGGGAAAATGGAGGATGGATGGATATTTCTCTGATCTGTGTCTAGATTCAGACAAGAGGATGAAAGAAAGAGTTAGTAGGGGGTGGTTGACTGCATGTAACAAGAAATAAAATCATTGTCTGAAAAACTACTCATAAGACCCCCTTCCATCACTCTAAATGTGGAGTGGACAATATATTGTTAAGAACAGGCGGGGCTGAATGGTAAGAAGCCCTTCACTGCCAAGGAATTTCTTATTCCTTAAATGATTTCATGGGAAATTTAATATTTTCTGCTTATTTTCTGAGAAAACTTTGCTTTCACTCACATTTCTAACCTCAAGTCTGAAATCTCACCAATTTATGCTTCTGTGAAGTATGAATAATCACTGGTCTCCAATAGCCATATTTGGTATTAGACTAGAACTATCTTTCCCACCATACCCCCTACTTATATAAATAATAAAAATTAATCCAAACACTGAATTAAATTTCAAAGTACAACAATACATTCCCACATTACAATTCTGGGTTTCAAGAAGCTATTGCCCCTTTAACTCCTTTTGAAACTTACAAATTAGCAAAAAGCAAACTATAAAATCACTGAGAATAGTTCTGTAATTTTCTGAAAATTTGATGTCTAATATCAAAACTGTACTAGCATATAAATGGAAGTTTGGCACTGGAGGAAAATAAAAAAATAATCAAAATTTAATGATGCAAAAGGTTAAATAAAGAGTAAGGACAACTCCATAAAGAATATGTGACAACTCAAATAACAGAATAACTGAAATAATTAGATTTTTATCAAGGAATATGTCATGACCCAAGTATTAGTTCACATTGTAAATGCAAAGGTCAGCACAGAAATTTGTTTTTAAATTAGCATTTTTTAATCTTTTAAGAACGTGACCAATAATTATGTAAAATTATTCACATATTTTAAATATTAATCTGGCACATAGTTTTCACTATCTTGAACTGAATATCTCTTCTAACATCTGTGCTTTTTTGTAAAAGTATAAACATTTTTAAAATAAGATTTAAAAATGTTTTATACTATATTACTTCCACAATTCCTCTCCACTACTCAATGACAACAAACACTGCTGCATTAGTGCTCAAGAATATTCATGACATTGATGAATACTTCACCACAAAAATGTCAGGGAAAAGGGTGCTGACTCTAACAAATACTTGAATGTTTATGTGACTGATAAGATTCTTAAATTTCCATAAGGCTATTGAGGCATTTTAATAAAATATGTATGATCTTTCATATCATTTGAAATGCCATACAATACCTGATATTCAACATTAAGTATCCGATAAATGACTTTAAAGATGTATACATAGTTTTAAATGTCTATAATTTATTTGTACTATAAAATGCAAGTATTACTCTCAATACTGATGTGTGTATTCTGTATAAAAAGATAGGTCTTATAAATTCCATAAAGAAAAAAATGCCTTTATAGTCTAGGCTTGGTAGTGATGAAGTATAATCTTTATATATGTTCAGGACTGAATTCAAAACTAGAACTCCAACCCCACAAAAAAATTGCTCTTGCATGTTCACCACAGATTTTTGCATCTTAGAACAAGAAAGAGCTTCTCTAAGAAATAAAGATGTAGAATTTGAATAAATGATTCAGAGTCATTTTAAATGAAATCTCTAATAATATGGAATTGCATAAAAGAAGTAATGATCTTGCACAAAACCCAAAGAGGAGAAATCAGACGGATCTCTTTCTGGGTAGAAAAATGGGGAAACTATCATCTGCAACATTTCAAATTATATTAGTCAAATTTGCATGGAAAAAAGGAAAACTATCATCTGTAACATTTCAAATATATTAGTCAAATTAGGGTAGTCCATATTGTATAGACATTTCTGAACCAACCAGAAAACATGGACCAAGTGACCTGTTATTTTCATCATTCTAATTGTTAGGTCCCTTTGAATTTTACTTTCTTAGCCACCTGCTTTTATCCTAGCAATAATGATTCAAGAGATTAAAAGATTAGTGACTCAATCTGCCTACTCAAGACCATGAGACATCATTTGATGTATCATTGCTGGCCTGTCAAAAAGCACTTAGTCCATTAGTAAGTATAAGGTATAATTAGGACAAGAGATAAGACAGGTGAGGTGAGAACAGACAGTTTTCTTGGTTTTATGGTCTTGAGTCTGAATCTCAGGAACGATGACTGAAAACCAGATTTGAATCTTCAACATGTTTAGGCTTCTGAAAGGGGATGGTCAATTTCTATCCAACTAAAAATCATGGGTACTATCCAAAGAATTACTGTTTATGTTTTTTTCAATTACTTATTTCAGAGTGTCACTCCAAGAAAGAAAAATTTAGACATAGTGCTTGTGAAGATATATGTAAATTTTTGTCTACACTCATTCCATTGGCTTGAAACATGTTCTGCTTGCATAATAGCTCAAGTTCTATTATCTAGTAGCTAGGATAGGAATTCATAAGGATAGATGCTTAAAATACTTTTTAGAGAAGAATGTGAATGATTTCTTTTAACAAAGGACTCTCGATACCAGGGCTGTTTCTGTGCTAGTTTGGCTACGTCAATTGGGATTTCAACTGGATTTTATCACACTTCAAAAGGACAGTGATATTTCAAGGCACAAACTTTCAAACTTTTTAGCCCCTCTAGTCAATAGTTAGTTCTTAGTAGCTGCTGTGTTAGGAAGGTCACACAGCAAGGACTTGAAACCAGAAGAGAAATCAAGAAGAGAAGAAACAAAATATATTTGTATTGTCAATTTCCCTAGAAAATAAGTTAAAACAGCTCTAACATGACAATGAGTCAGCTATATCATTATGCAGTCACAAAAGGAGCTAGATTTACTGCCTGAAAAGCTTATTAGCATTTTGCTTATGTGTTCACTGGTGAAGTTTATAAGTACCATAGCATTTCCACCAGACTACTAAGAGGACAGGTTAGAAACAACTGTTGCAGAGTCTTGCATGCAGCTAAGACTGGAAATTAGGACTAGAGAAGTAAGATATGTGATCAGGGCTGGTCAGAACTCTGAGTCAACACAGTGACCTAAAGCCTCCTTCAGTTCAACTTTCTTATTTCATGGCCAATTAAAAGTATTTCAAATCCCTGTATACACCTACTTGGTGTTTAAAATCCTCTGAGGTTGTAATGGGAGAAAGAAAATAAAGCAAGACTGATAGACTCTCTCAGTTGCTTTCTGAGATGATCTGAGTTGATGTCAGTTTCTTATTGAGAAAAATATATTGTTTTACATGTATTGCCTTTATTTTTATATATCGTTGATGTCTTCCCTATCTTTACCCTATTAAAACTTCAGTGAAAAATGTAGCTACTCATTTGAAAGTCTAAAATCATGTTGATTCCTTTAGGCATGCTTTTTATTTAAGTAAATGTCTTTCTTCCTTCTTTCCTACCTTCCTTCCTTCTCTTTCTTCTTTCTTTCTTTCTTTCTTTCTTTCTTTCTTTCTTTCTTTCTTTCTTTCTTTCTTTCTTTCTTTCTTTTTCTTTCTTTCTTTCTTTCTTTCTTTCTTTCTTTCTTCCTTCCTTCCCTTCTTTCTTTCTTTCTTTCTTTCTTTTCTTTTCTTTCTTTCCTTTCCTTCTTTCTTTTCTTTCCTTCTTTCTTCATTTTTTTGGTTTTTGAGTCACACCCAGCAGTGCTCAGGGGTTACTCCTGGCTGTGTGCTCAGAAGTCACTCCTGGCACGTTCAGGGGACCAAATGGGATGCCGGGATTCTAATGACCAACCTTCTGCATGCAAGGCAAATGCTTTACCTCCATGCTATCTCTCCGGCCCCATTTAAATAAACTTGTATTTAATTTCCAATGGTCAGTATCAGACATTCATTTCATATAAATTTTGAAATCACAACACCAAATCTTTTTAAACCTTGACTGACTAAAAAGTATTTGGATTTGCTTTTTCTTTATACTTAATAATTAGTAATTAAACAAGTCTTTAGTGAAATCTAAATGTTCTCCTTAGCTTTCATTGTTTTATAAGAGTACTGGGAAACTCACCCTTTGATATCTACAGATATATCTTTCCACGATTTCTAAAGTCACAATAATTTGTTTTAAGAAAAAAATTCTAAGAAATTCTTAAAATTGTTTACAATAAAACCATTTATATATTTCTTTATACTTTAAAAGAATTTAAACAAGTTGTATAATTATAAAGAATATATTTTCTTTGGTGTATATTGACACTGTGTAGCCAATGAAATTAATAGAAGATTCTGATACTATCAGCACAGTGTTTAACACTCATTGATTGGCTACAATTATTTAATACTTATTGACTGGATGTATATAGCTGCTTTGATTCATTTTAAAAAATAAATAAGATTTTATAGAATTGTGGCCACTTTGATTAAACATAGAGGAGCAAAATTTGTGGTGTTTTCTATTCTGGTTATTGAAACTTGACATTATTAGTAACTTTGTTATAGGTACACTGAGGTGTAACAAAATATGATAGGGCCCCCAAATTTGCACAGTTTAAACTGTTTCTGCTGCTGTTGATTTTTAAAGAGTCAGCAATGTTCTGGGCTATCAGGACTATACACAATGTTGGTGGTAATGGAGTAATGTTTTACCACATGATTCCATGAACTTACATATATTTATGCATGTGTTCTATCACTTGAACTATCTATCTCCTTGGATATACTTAGTTTGACAGTTTTTTGGTTTTGGGGTCCACACCCGTTTGATGCTCAGGGGTTACTCCTGGCTAAGTGCTCAGAAATTGTCCCTGGCTTGTGGGGACCATGTGGGATGTCAGGGGATCGAATCACGGTCCTTCCTTGGCTAGCGCTTGCAAGGCAGACACCTTACCTCTAGCACCACCTCACCGACCCCTAGTTTGACTTTTTAAATAGAATTTAAACTATTGCTTACATGTATATATAATTATACACATATATATATATGTATACACACATATATATTTTTTATATATATGAACTTTCCTAACCTCCTAACCTGATTCTTGTTCTTTGACCATGTTGAAAAACAGATTCTAAAAATTTTAAATTTCAATAACAAGAAGACTGGGTCACATCTAAGGGGATTCTTCATAAGGGCAGATCAATGACAGGAAACACATGTAGTCAATCAAAAAGTTCCCATTATGGAAAGTCAAGATAAAAAGATAAGATTTTCTTGGACATAAAGGATGGAAATATCAGAGAGCATATAGAATAAAGGATAAATATGGAAGTCAGTTCTCTCTTATAAAGAAGAGCTATGGAATACAGGCTAGATCAGCCAAGCCTGTTGCAGAAGACAAAACCATCTATTCAAAGAAAAATAAGAATAAGTAGCTTCTGTCAGCAAAGAAGAAATAAAATAGTATATGGATCACTTCAACTTCTAGCTATTATAGAAGCAACAGAACTAACTACATAAAAAGGCTTTGTTCATTATTTTCAAATCTTGCTTCAAGCAATGTGTGCCCTAGCATAAGTAAAGATAAAACTGAATTTCAGTCTTTGTTGTTGAGTCAAGAAAGCAGCATCTGGTTGATTTTTGTTTTGTTTTGTTTTGTTTTCGCCTAAGTACAGGTAAAAATGGATTACCTGTCTCACTTAAATATATCTTTATCCTGAGTTAACCTCAAGTATGCATCTATCCCACTTTATATAGAAGTACTATTTTTTATGTCTCTAGGAATTAAACTCATCCAATTTAACATCACTGTGTTCTCTTTTGACTAAGCAGAAATAAGATAACCATCTATAAAAGAATGATCAATAAAAACAGTAGTAGATTTCAAATAAGCAAGGGGAAAAATCTCATTCATCATAAACTTATTTTGGAAATCAAAATTATAGAAGACAAAATGTATATTTGCTTATGTGATGTGTATGGCTTTTTTGCAATTGTTTTGTTTAGATCTAACAGCATAAAGTATCGCAAGAGAGAAATTAAGATCACATATACCTATACAAGTTAGATCTTTTAGAGATGAGTTTCGGTAAATAAAGTTTCCATTGTCAACACTCTGGATGTCAACTCTGCATGACCCTGTTGACTTACCAGTTATATGATACTAGGTATTCTATGAAAAACTGTCTAAGAATCAATTTTCTCACTCTCATATGGAAATAATAATAGAATCATTTGCAGATTGCCATGAGGAAGACTCAATGTTATCATCTATAAATCTAGCAAAAAATAAGTAGTATATAAGTCTTATCAATAATTAATGAATATCATTCTCCTAAAATTATTTATTTAAAAATATGTAATATTCTCAACTTTCTTTTCAGGATACAAGGCGAGGTAATACCCATAGATATTTGGAAATAAGACTTCACCTTAAAACTTTGAAAAAGCCACAATTCTGTAATGTGATTAAAATAGAAAACAAGTCTAGTGTAATTAAATGTTGAAGATGGCAATTATGCATCAAGGAAAATCACATTTCTAGTAAATGTTTAATAATGTGATTACAGACTGTACAACATGTGCAAGAGTG
>PVKC010011506.1:0-24630 GCA_004027635.1 Crocidura indochinensis
GAAGGAAGGAAGGAAGGAAGGAAGGAAGGAAGGAAGGAAGAAAAAGAAAGAACGAAATGTCTGCTGTAGAGGCGGGCTGGAAGAGGAATGAGGGAGAGAAACCGGGAATACTGATGATGGGAAATATATACATTCAAGATAGGGCTACTGAATTTAGTGTGACTGAAAATCAATTATAAAATTGATTTTATTGATAAATTGATATTGATAAAATTGATAAATTTTGATTGATAAAATGCAATTAATGCTGCATCTCACAATGATTCTATTAAAATTATTAATAATTTTTAAGAGAAAGCATCTAGGAGAACCCTGGGAAAAAATTACCAAAGGGCCAGAGAGATAGATAGCACTACTGAAAGTAACATCAAGAAGGCCTTCTAGGTATGACTCCAACACTAAAATGCTACCAGAAATGAACAATAACTTAGAGTCATAACTTGCCACCATTGGAAAATGTGTTTAACCATACTTGACTTCATCATTTATGAGGCATTTGGGCGATCATCAAGTGATTTTTTTAAAGTTAGTTTTATTTGGGGATACTCCTGTTCTTTACTCAGGAAGACCTGGACTAATCACAGGGATTTTTGGGCAGCCTGGCATGCATTTCTACAGAAGAGCCCAAAGAGCAGCTGCTGCTCAGGCCTGGGTTAAAGGATATTAAGGGGACTTTGTGGTACCCAGAATAAAATTTGGATTGACTGCATGCTCTTAATACTCTGGGGTTCTCAAACTTTTTAAACGGGGGCCAGTTCACTGTCCCTCAGATCGTTGGAGGCCGGACTATAGTAAAAACAAAAACTACGAACAAATTCCTGTGCACATTGCATATATCTTATTTTGAAGTGAAGAAACAAAATGGGAACAAATACAGTATGTGGCCTGCGGGCCGTAGTTTGAGGACCACTGTGGTCTGGACTATTTCTTGGGCCCCTCATAAGGTGGTTTTTAAATGCACTTTCAGGTATTCCATGATTGGATATCACAGCCCCTGACTGAACACTAGAATCAATTTGTAATATGTCTCATGCAGAGTTTTCTTTAGTGTCATGTGTTATGAACAGACTGTCAAAAAATACACTCAAGAGACAATACACTAGAGACAGAGGGTGGAGTCTTTGTAACCCCAGAGTGTAATATTCCATCTCAGAGACCTCTTCTTCCTCTTATAAGATTGATCTTTCAAGTTTTTTTCACTATAATAATTAAATGATTTCAAGACATTCCACCTCTTTACCAATCTCCTTTCTATCCTTTTCCAAAAGGTCTTTTACCAAGAATTTTCTCTACACAACCCCCAATAATCTCCAACTGTTATCATGTAATCATGTTTTCATGTTACATGTTTTCAAACTCTCTCAATTTTAAACTTCCACCACAAAATGGTAAACCCTGAGGTTATAAATTGTATTTTCTAATATTTCCTAATCTTCATTTTTCCTTTATTTTAACCCATACCCTCTATCCAATATTCTTTCTTTTCTTTTCTCCTCCAATTTATGATGTTGATTAGAACAAACATAGTTTTTATAGACTTAAAATCCAATCTATATCAGTCTTATCGTATCCTAGGCAAAAATATTTAAGAAAAAAATATTAAGTTCTTTGGGTTTCATCTAAAGGCACACTCCTGTACTAGAAATTCAGGGAATTAATTCTATGTTTTAGGTCCTAGGACAATAATATGCTATGGATCAAACTCTATCTACTATGTGTAAGACAAGGAACTTAACCCCTATACTATGGCCTTCTAAGAATATTCCCTTTTAGTGGACAGTGGTCTCATTCATCATAGATTATACTTATTCATGACTGTTCAGGGACCATGTGTGGCATTTCTAGGGCATGAGATCCCAGTGTTGAAAGTGGGTTGACCACATACAAGACAAGCATCTTGTTTGCTATATTATCACTCAGTCATCATGCAATTGTGTCCTATTATATAATTGTGTCCTCTATTATATAATTGTGTCCGCTATTATTTCTCTAAAATACTATATTCTCTAGTCGACAACCTCCTCCATGGATGCTTATATGATCCTTCATCTCTTAAATGTCATTCCCATGAACATATACAGACACTCCCAAATGTACATTTTTACTTTGTCAATGAATGAAGATGTTACTCAAACTAGTGTTATGTCAAAGAAAACTTCTAAATTCTACAGTGGGGTGTAGTTAGGCAGTATAATTTAACTAAAGAGCAAATTCTGAATGAAAATGCATATAAAATGTACTTGTAGGGTGTTGACCTTGCAAAGAGCTCAACTTGTTTCAGTCACTGGCATCCCATTTTGTCCCATTTTGTACAAACCAGAAATGATCCCTGAGCTCAGAGACAAGAGTAAATCCATATCATACCACTGGATGTAAGACCAAGATGGAAGAAAAACAATTATTGTTCTACTATTTAAAAGTTTAACAAGTTGCTTAACATCACTGAACTTCAATATACTCATCTGTAAAATGGAACTCATTATATCCTCTTCCTCATTGTATATCTGTGAAAATCAGCTATGAAAGTATCAGCAATTTAAGCACTTTATTCATAGCACTTTTTATTTACTGACTCGTGCTCAAAACTAATATGTATTACTGTGACTTATGTTCATTAAATATTTAATATCAGTAAGATTATCATCATAAACAGATTTCTCTTATGAGAACTGTAATATTTTACTTACAAAAATACAACTTTTGTTATGCCCTTAATAAGGGCCAACACTTTTTTGATTCTTTAGGTTTATTGTTATTGTCTACTATTCCTGGTCTCATCTCAGCATGTCCAAAACTCCTGTAATTTTTCATGAAGGCCACATATTCTAAAGAGTCATTCCAAATCATTCCAATCAAATCTGATGTTCCTTCCTCATAGGGTATAATTAAGGGTAGTTAATGGTCTAAAATTGTTAGTTTTTTTTTTCACTTTTACTACTTATTAGATAGCTCTATTAAAGGAAGTAATGAAGGATATTAAGTTGTTGTTAATGGAAATGAAATGTTACCTTCTGGTAGAACAGTAATTCTAAATCTTTAAAAGTAGAATATATTGGCATGACTTTTATGAAAAACTTCCCTTATTAGAAGATAGATCTCACACTTATAGTAGTTATTGTAATGAGGGGCTCTAAAGGAACTCTAAAAATGCATGATCTATTTTTAATCTTACGCATATCACTGATATATCTACCGTCTTTTTTCTAATATCATAATCTAATTTCCGTGTTCAGAACATTTGGATGTAGGGAAATATTTCTAACTATATCTTAAATGATCATGTTGAAATAGAAGTCCTGCTCTCAATTTTCCATGAAGCCATATTGGAAGAAGCATAAGGTATAGCTCAATCTGGTGATTCAGATCCATTCAGAACTGACCCAGTCCCTCTCTTGAATTATGTAGGTGGCTTTAAAGGAAATGTTAGTTTACTGAAAATGGAAAAACACTGGGACACCACGAAGCCCTGATTTGCTATCCTCTACCACAGTGCAAGAAGCTATTCTCACAAATTGTACCCTCGAATGCCTACAACTCTGGTGCCTTAAGAAAATAAGCAAAGAAAAAGACAGTATTGAGTTGCAAGCCTTATGAACTTATTGAAGACTACAAAAATACAGCAACAAGGGTTTGCTCAACAGATACTAAAACAAAGAAGTCTGAATCAACAACTGGGAACAACTGCTTCCAGGCCTTAGTGGAGCTTAGGTATATAGGAAACACAGCCACACTTTCCTGACAGGTATCAGGCTAGGTGATTCTGTCAGATACAGAAGTAGAACTAAAATCCTCAGGTGACAAAACTATTTGTGAGAAAAAATTTAGGGCAAAAACAGGTAAAATTAGAACCATATTATTCCTACAAATTGGTCCCCCAATCTTTGTTCTACAAATTGTCTCTTGCTTTCAATCTAAGAAACTGATATGGCTGTATTATATAAAAATTAAAGTTATGGGAATTACAAATACCACTTACTTAAGCATGGATAATGTAGGTTCTAGACAAACAAGAGTTTTTTGTAGCCTGATTTATCTTTTTTTTTAACAGCATGCATTATCCTCTATATTGTTCCCACACAATTGCTTATTGTACTTGTTGGAATCAACGGTCCATCTAACAACTGTGGACACAGGCAGGCCCATTTGTAATACAAGGTTTATTGATGACGCATTACGATATCTGATACACAATCTATGCTTGCAGATTTCAAGGCCACCTTGCATTTTTTTTCTATTCACTGATTCTTTGGGCAGATTGAAAATCAACTAGACAGTCCTTTGTCTGCTGTTGTATTCTAGTATTTATCATATACAATTATCTCTGTTTATCAGAACTTTCACCTCCCACTAGAAAGTAAATTCCTCCCTTGGGAGCAAGGCATTTTTTTTTTTACTTACTATTGTTTTCTAATATACATCCACTACTAAAAGGATTTTGCCAAACTGGATGTTTCTCTGTAGAGATTTCTTCTCCCTCCCTCTCTTTCTCTGAGCCTCTGTTGGCCATCTCCTACCAGATAATTTTGGATTCTCATTGTGTTCTGACTCTTCTACAGGTCAGGACCCACAATGACTCCTGCCATTTCCTCACACTGAAAGGTATTTCTCAGCATTCCTTGGGGGTTCTGCAACTGACCCCACACCTCTTAAACTAGCACCTTTATTAAATTACTTACAGCTAAAACCTCTCTGAACATCTGATAGAATTCTGTTTCCAGTTGGCACTTTCTCTAAAGCCAAACTTGGTTTTTATATTTTTTAGGGGCATGGCAGTCTGTATTTAAATATCTGACTTGCCCTTTCTTGCAGCTTGTAGTGTATTTTAATATGTGACATCTTCAACATTTCTGCTGGCAACTAGGGGATTTCTTCCAGAGTAGAAGGAGAGTTTTAATTACCTTACATTGCATTTGGAAACACGATTATTCTCGATGAATTGGTTTGCAAATGCTGGTAGCAAAAGTAACAAGGAAAATTAAACATTTTACTGAGTGAATTGAAAGTAAAACAAGACAAAACAGACACTTCCCTGAATCACTCTGGGTCTCTATTAACACAAATTAAAGCTCAAATTTCAAAAAGACAGCAGTTAACAAGGTTCACTAAAATTCTAAATTTAATTTGTCTTGTTGTTATAGTCTAATTTCCTACATATTGTGTCATAATTAAACAAGATGGTAATTATTCCTTTGGAATTTAATGTAATACAAATGTTTTTGAAGGCGATCTATTGGCTTTGATAGAAGGGTAGAGACAGAAATAGGGATCCAACCCAAGGTCTCACATATGCAAAATATGTATTCTATAGATAACTGAGCCTAACCTAGACCTCTCAATGCACTCCATTTTAACGAGTAAATGTCCTTTCTTTCTCAAAAACATATATACAAATTTTTCCTGAGAAAATTGCTGATCCAGCTTCTATCAGATAAGATAGATGATTAGTATTCAGACACAATTCTTCACTCAAACTGTAGACTAGTAATTTGAACTTTAGAGACTTATTATGACAATAATTATAATGCCCACACTTTACATAAATTTGGAGATGCTACCTCTATTGAGAACCCTTAGCATAGTATATGCTATCAAATATTAAAGATTTGGTAAGCATTCGCCTTTTATAGATGATTTGTTCATTGTTTTTATCTTATTATCATTGCTCTCTTATGTTTTCTATACAACATTAATGCAAAATGTTTTTTTTTATTTCAAGCGACTTATTTCACAATAATACAGGAAAAGTATGAAATTCTTATAAAGTACACTTTTTAGTCAATAATAACAATTTTTAGAGTCGCTCTATTTTGGATTTTAAATGTAAAAATGTCAGCATTCACTGAAATGTTCATAAATTGAAAGCCTTTGAAGGTGATTTAGTAATATTTATTTTCTAAACTTAATAATAAAAGGCAAATAACACTCACTTAAAATCTCTCAGTAGATCTTTCATGCTTAACATTTATCAGGGAATATAAAATATAACAGGATAATCATGAGACTAGAGTGGTGGTGCAAGCAATAGGGCATTTGCCTTGCACACACTAACCTAGAACAGATCATGGTTTGATCCTCTGTTGTCCCATATGGTCCCCCAAGCCAGGAGATATTTCTGAGCACATAGCCAGGAGTAACCATGAGCGTCACTGAGTGTGGTCCCAAAATCAAAAATCGATATATATATTATATGCATATATATGAAATAGCATAATCAATGTTTTAGAGAAAATATTTTAGCTGTGTACTGATAAATTCATGAGTTTGTATGAATTCAATTTATGTGGCTTGACCAGAAGATCCCTTCATTGAAAAATTAGTATTTCATAGTGATCTTCCTCAAACAAGCTAGAGAAATGATATGTTCATTTTACACTCTTTACTATTCTAAGGTTACATTCTATAACTTGCTTCTAAAATTCTGACATACCAAGGAGCTTCCTACTGTGGAAGGGTACTTTACAAGGTTTATAACTGGGATATATAGTCATATATATGTAATAAGCAGCAAATCAATTAGATCGGATTGGGTTATTTAATAAACATTGATTAGAAGAGCTAAATTTCTTACAATGCATAAAATTTATATATTTAGGTATCTAACATTTCATTCAACACAATTAGTTTGAGTATATTTTCAATCTAATAAGTTCATAGTGCATATGTTTGGGTCATTGGAAAACCCTTAGTAATGCAACGAACAACAAAAATATATAAGGGAGACTTTGATTGCATTACTGGCAAGTCACTGAACCAAAGCATATTGATTGAAAAAGTTATTTCAAGCTTGGCAATGTTGGAGTTTACTTTCAAGAATGATCGATTCTCGAAAATACCAGTACTAATAAAAATTAACAGCTGGTTGATCGTGTGTACTAAGCTACCCACCAAGAATTGAAGCAGAAATGCAAAAAGGGCCGAGGCCCAAAACAATATTAGTCAGAAATTACAGAAGCCAATTACAATGCAGGGTGATAATGTTTAAAACGTATTTATCTGAGAACTAACAAATCATTTATCATAAATAAAAGGGAATGTTTATTGTATTCTAAATATACTTCCTCACTTTTCCTCCCCCTCTCTGTTTTTAGTGTTTGCTTTCTTGTTCTCTTCTGCTTCAATATTTCTAACCTGTCCACGCACCCCAACATCTCCCTTGGCACATGGCCACCAGCCTTCTTTCTTATCTGCCTCAGTCACAGAATGTCATCCATCAGAAGTCGAATTCACCACCATCGTGCCTTATTTCTTCAATTCCAGGAGCTCCTACCATCAATAAAATTCTGCCCGTAATTAGCCTGTCATATAAGAAAACTCTCCATTGAGAAAGATTATCTTAGAGACTTGAAGCTTCTATTCATTATGAGAACAAATACCAAACACTTGAGCAGTTCTCACAGGAAGCCAAGCTGTTATTATATTTTAGAGTCTCCATGTTTTAAGTGGCAACCTTGTTTGGCACTTGGAGAGATACAATGGATATTCCTACGGGTAAAATCTATGCTACTTCCTCCCATTGAAATGAGAGTTTACATCTTTAATCCAACAAATCTTCCCCTTAAATTTTTTAAGACCTGATCAGAGTGAAAAGGCATGCCTGATTAACTCTGTATGAATAAACTATTTCAGAGGAATATTCTAAGAGGATTATTAAAAATTGAGATAACAGAGGTCAGGAAGATAATACCAGGATTAAAGCACATGTCTTGCTTTAAGACTGAACTGGATCTATCCCCAGTTCCACATGCTGCTTCATCCACACTGGTTATATTAGGAGGCTCATTAGTACTCCCAAGGGATGGCCTGGACCTCCCTCACCTCTTCCCCTCCCCTCACCCCCATATTGCAAGCCCAAGCAACACCGAATTCTTTTTTTTTTTTTTTTTTTGGTTTTTGGGTCACACCCGGCAGTGCTCAGGGGTTACTCCTGGCTCCATGCTCAGAAATTGCTCTTGGCAGGCACGAGGGACCATATGGGGCACCGGGATTCGAACCGATGACCTTTTACATGAAAGGCAAACGCCTTACCTTCATGCTATCTCCCGGGCCCCGCAACACCAAATTCTTGGGTTTCTCTTATTGATCTTGTTGACTGAGATTTACTGGGCATGTCCAATTGTTGACCAAGATAAAGGCTATTTTTAATTATTTATTAATGAAATGCAGTTCTCAGAGCCCAGGGAAAATATTGAAAGGGCATGAGTGCAGACCTTGCCAAGCATTTATGGTTTGGCCTTGGAACTCCACAGTCCACAGTCTCCAAACAACACTGTAGGACCAGAAAGAGAATAGAACTACCAGGTCTAGTGTCCTAGGGAGTGGTTCCCAGGTCTCCAAACACCACAAGGGAATTCCCCACCAATGAAATAATAAAATAAAATGCTTATCTCCCATCCAGATCCCATGATTCACCCAAAGATTATAAAATTTATGTTGTACATAAGTAACTACATTATTATGATACAGGCAAGTTAGTAGAGATGAGTTTGGGGCAAATATTATTCGACTTTGAGAGTCTTCAGTAAATATGTGTGCCTTGGTTCCTGTTAGAAAGAAGAAAAACTTGCCAAGAAAGCTGATTATAATGAGAATTATCATATGGAGACCAACAGCCATAAAGCAGAGAGTAGAATTATGTGATAAAATAAAACAAAAAATAAGGAATAAGTGCATTAAAGTTAATTTATGAACACTGAGAAGCAAATAAAAATAACATGCTTAATACTTTCAATCACTTACTTGAAAAAAGTTTCAGATTAGTGGAATCAAATATGAGAAAGGGTATTGCAGCTCCTGTCAATCACTGAAAGAATGTTAAACAGGGGATAAAGTGATAGTACAGCAAGCAGAGAGATTGTCTTGCACACAGTCAACTCAGGTTCCATCTCCAGCGTCCCACATAACATCCTAAATCTGCTAGGAATGATCTTGAGCACAGTTCTAGGAGTAACTCTTGAGCACCACCTGGTGTGGCCCCAAAATAAAATACAAAGTAAAAAGAAAAGGAAAGAAGGGTCTGTAGAGATAGCATAGTGGTAGGGCGTTTGCTTTGCAGGCAACCAAACCAGGACAGACAGTGGTTTGATACTCAGAATCCCATATAGTCCCCCATATCCCTATATCTGCCAGGAGCAATTTTTGAGAGCAGATCCAGGAGTCTCTCTGAGTACTCCCGGAGTGATTCAAAATCAAAAGTAAAGAAAAAATGAAAGAAAAAGAAAGGGAGGAAGGAAGGAAGGAAAGAAGGAAATAAGGAAGGAAGGAAGGAGAGAAAGAAAGAAAGCAGAAAGAAGAAAGGAAAGGGAGAAAGAAATAAAGCAGAAAGAAGAGAGAAAGAAAGCAGAAAGGAGGAAGGAAGGGGAGAAAGAAATAAAGCAGAAAGAAGAGAAAAAGAAAGAAAGAAAGAAAGAAAGAAAGAAAGAAAGAAAGAAAGAAAGAAAGAAAGAAAGAAAGAAAGAAAGAAAGAAAGAAAGAAAGAAAGAAAGAAAGAAAGAAAAAAGAAAGAAAGAATGAATGAATGAAAGAAAGAATGAAAGAAAGAAAGAAAGAAGGAAAAAGGAAGGAAGAAAGATAAAACAAAGGAAGAAAGAACGGAAGGGAGGAAGGAAGAAAGGAAGGAAGAAGGAAGGAAGAAAAGGAAAGGAAGGAAGGAAGAAGAAAGAAGGAGAAAGGGAGGAAGGAAGAAAGAAGAAAGAAAGAAAGAAGAGAGAAGTGAAAGGAAGAAAGAAAGAAAGTAAGAAAGAAAGAAGGGAAGGAAGGAAGGAAGAAAGAAAGGAAGGAAGGAAGGAAGTAAAAGAAAGGAAGGAAGGAAGAAGAAAGAAGGAGAAAGAAAGGGAGGAAGGAAGGATGAAGAAAGAAAGAAAGAAAGAAGAGAGAAGTGAAAGGAAGAAAGAAAGAAAGAGAAAGAAAGAAAGAAAGAAAAAGGAAGGAAGAAAGAAGAAATAAAGAAAAAGAAAAGAAAGAAGATAAGAAAGAAAGAAAGAAAGAAAGAGAGAGAAAGAAAGAAAGAAAGAAAGAAAGAAAGAAAGAAAGAAAGAAAGAAAGAAAGAAAGAAAGAAAGAAAGAAAGAAAGAAAGAAAGAAAGAAAGAAAGAAAGAAAGAAAAAGACTAGCAAGACAGAGACCACTGGGAAGTAATTGACTGTATTTAAGTAAGGCTTTTTAATATGAAAAAATAATTACACCAGTGTGTTCAACATTCCACTGCTTGGAAAAATGCAAAATTGAAAGTATATCAGCAATCAAAAGGGAAATGATTAATAATCTGGGAACATCTGTGCTATGAATAAATCCTGATAAGAAAATCTGGCCTGCATTCATGCTTCATTTTAAAAATTCTCTGGGACATACTTAGTGAATATAAAGAATTAATCTAAATTGTTCTTCTTCATACAAGGGAGATGGATATAAATACTTAACAGATAACTAGGAAGGGAAACTGGTAAGATGATCAGAAAATCAGGAAGAAGGCAATCTACATCTTTTTCATGTAACAGAAACATACCCATGTATCTCTTTATATGAATTAAAAGATGGAGGAAGAAGAAAAGCAACTAAGTACAAAAAGAAGCATTTTTAAAATACAGTAAAAGATCACTAATATTATGGAACTTGTTTAAAGTATATGGGCTAGAGATACAGTATAGGATGCAATGCGGGTTTTTTGTTGTTGTTGTTGTTGTTGTTGTTTTGTTTTGTTTTGTTTTTCCTTTTTGGGCTACACCCAGTGACGCTCAGGGATTACTCCTGGCTCTCCACTCAGAAATCACTCCTGGCTTGAGGGACCACATGGAACACTGGGGGATTAAACTGCAGTCCGTTTGGATCAGTTGCATGCAAGGCAAATGCCTTACAGCTGCACCATCGCTTGGGCCCTGTAACGCGCATTTTTTTGCATGAAGTTTAACTGATTCTATGAGATAACCACTAATGGTTTCTCTGAACACAGCTGGAGTCACTCCTGAGCACAGACCCAGGAGTAACCCCCGAGTACACCAGGTATTGCTGAAAAAACTCTACAAATAAATAAATGTTTTAAAAGACTGTGTCATAATTATCTTTATGCTTTACTCTCAGTTTTAAAAGGTGAGATCCAGTTGAATAGAATATGAAAATTCAAAAATAAATATAATCATGTTAATAAAATTAAAGCCACAGAAGGCCAATCATATATCAAAATGTATCATTATCAGAAAGAGAATTTTTCCCAAATAATAATTGGTATATGTTTTCCTTTAGATACACGAGTAGCAAAGGAACCTGCAACTCTGAATATTCTATACCTGTTGCGATAGTATAGTCTATCAGATCTTCTTTGTCTTGTTTTGTTTTGATTTGTTATGCATATTTAACTAATAAGTAAAGTGAAAAATAGCTCAGCCCTGAATTCCCATTTAATTAAAATGATTTAAAAGTTATTATTGTGGTCTGTTTTTCTTTTCATTTAAAATCTTTCACAGTGCCAGGGAGAGAACCGAGGGGGTATAAAATACGTCTGGTACATGTAAAAACCAGAGTAACAGTGGCCTGAGAGATGGTACAGGAGTAGGGCATTTGCCTTGCACGCACTGGCCCAAAACTGACCACAGTTCGATACCCCGGTGTCCCAAATGGTCCCCCAAGCCAGGAGAGAATTCTGAATGCATAGCCAGGAGTAACCCCTGAGCATCACTGGGTGTGGGCCAAAAACAAAAAACAAACAAACAAACAAAAAACAGAGCACCAGTGGTTAGACCGATTGTGGCCTCTAAGCATCACTGGTATGATACCTATAAAATATAAAAATATTTTAAAAAGAAACTTCGCAGATCAAAAATAAGTTCATTTTCTTTTTATATTTTTGGGGGTAGTGGACCATACACAGTGACATTCAGTTAGAGGTTACTCCTGGCTCAGGGAATCATATGGGATACCAGGATCAAACCCAGGTAGGTCACAGTTCAGCTGCATGCAAGGCAAAAACACCTTACCACTGTGCTTTTGCTCCAGTCCGCAAAATAGGAGAATTTTCAATTAAGTAAAACTCATCTACTAATAAAAGTGATTATCAGTTAAAAAAAGCTCATCTAGATCATTTAATAATTTTATGATCTTTCTTGACAAATAAAACCTGAATTAATATAGTTTTATTATACCTTGCTTCATTTTTCATAATTTTGTGATTATTTTTGATAGATTATTTGAATTTTATCATTTCTAATTTACAGAAGAACATCAAGTTTGCAGGTCTCATATATCCACTGATGGTTTTCACATTTTCATAGCCTTCAGATTTAGAATTAAATACAGGTAACAGTTTTTTTTGAATTTCATTTTCAGTCACATATTTCATGATTGAATAAGCAGTTGCCAGATTCTGTCCTAAAAGAATCTGCACTCTGTAACTGATTCTGGAGTATTTCCATTGGTTATGCCTCAAGTTCAGTTTACAGTAAAGAAATATTGCAATAAATTGTTATAATGCATTGAACAATTTGACTCAAAATTTTACTCCCACATTTCCTCTCTTTTAAAGCAAAATGTAATCATGAATATTAAATAAAAGCTAGAAAAAGTTGTACAAAGACCAAAGAGTCATATGAACATTGAGTAGAAATAAAAAATGATCAGGCTTAGATATCAAATCCAAAGCCAAGGACAGCAGAATCGATGCCCAATCTACAACAAAGTAGACCCAGAGGAGACCACTTATATTAACAGCCCAGGGGCAAAGGAGGAGCAAATATGGTTTACATGCTGAGAACAGGGGTGGGTGAAGGGAGGACAACATTGGTGGTGCGATTGTGAATGCCCCTGATTCAATGTTACTTGTACCTAAAATATTACTGTAATATATTTGCAGTCCACTTTGGTCAAAATTAAAATTATTTAAGAAAAAAAGCTATAAAAAGTCAGATTTGCATTAGGACCAATATTAAATTATTCTTTTAGAATAATCACTCTCAAAATTTGTGACATATTGGAATGATCCATGAAGTTTCAAAGGTCCCATTTTTAGGCCTTCCTCTGTACCAATCATATCAGAATCTCCTTGGGTGGGAGGCGCGTCGCTTGGGTGATCCAAGAGGTACACTTAAGCATAACAAGCATTAAGGTCATACTTCAAAACAGAGAAGAAAACAAACAAAGAGAAGGTCATACAGCAAGGTGCAAGGTTAAAGAAGCCACAAACACCACTTTGACATTACAGGGCAGTTGGTGCTTTGTTTAAGAGAAAAAAATAGATTTAATGCTTCAAATAAAGAACTAAACACCTGTGCCTTTCAATGGGAATGAAATATTTAGACGTTAGGGCACCTGGGTGTCTCCCCCTCCCTTCCAATGAGATCAAGACTCACCTATTAAGAGACTAGAGGCCAAAGAATTAGAAGATCCTACAGATCAACTTAAGCAGGTGCTTAGCTGTTATTTTTTTTCTTTCTTTCTTTCTTTTTTTTTTTTTTGGTATTAACTTTCTACATACTAATTGTGCTTTCCACCACAGTAGGCTTGCGTCACCTGGGAGCCACCAACCAACAAGGCTTTCCTGGTGACAGAAGATGGGAATGTTTATTCATTTAGAGGGGTAAAAACAAAAGAAAGCATATAAAAGATCTGTTACTACAGGAGAAGTTTGAAAATGTGCTGTTAGAATACTGACTTCAGCCATATTTAAGACCACAAGCTATTGAAAAGTTCAACTGCTTTTAAAAAAAGTCATTTAGGTTTAGAAAGCATCACCCATGAGGCACCATTCAGTTTATTGTTGTGTACATTTTTTTTTTTTTTGGAAATGAGGAGCTTAGAGGTCTGAGAAGTCCAGAGATTATAGACAGCCTATGTTCATATCTGAAGCCTCAAAAAAGGATATTTTTTGTCCAAATAAATATTATCTTTCTTTTCCAAAGCAACAGGTGTATTCATTGCCACAGCAGAGGGCATAGTGATTTTTAAAATATCTATTAATATCTATTATATTTAATATCTATTGAATATCCACTCAGTAATAGCTACAACCTGGTTTGGCTTGAAATCTAATCAAGAAATATTTAAATAGGGTACAGAGGACATTTTGGGAATGGAAAGTTGTGACTCCAGAATTTGGGCTGGCCAAGCTAGGCCCAAATTCTCAGCTCCTTACCTTCCTCTTTCTATTCAAGCTTTTCAATCTTGATTTCTTCATCCCTCTCTGCCCTGGACCTCTCTGGAATTCCAGTTAGAATTCTGAGAACCAGTTCAGGTCTCTCTGGACTTATTATCACCTCACTGAAACCATGGGTAAGTCTTCAACTTTAGGTGCCAGGGTATTTTTTCTGCCTTGTGATCTCAGGGGTTAGACCAGAGCTAGTTTACCATCTACTTGGGATTTGCCCTGGAGAGATGGAAAGTGAAGAGGACAGTTAAAATTTAGCTTTTAACTGCAGTTTCAATCTGTACACAGATTTTCTAGTCATTTACAATGCCATGATACAGTGAATGGACTTGAGCCATTTCTAAATGGCTTTCTAGCTTTGCCTATAATACCCTATTTACGAACCCATTTGTTCCCTGCTTGCTCTGTCTTATTCCATGTTTTAAATGATTCATTACAGATAACTTTTCTGGGATGGAGAAAGTCAAAGAATGTTTGGTCAGCATGTAAATTTGGACATCAGGAAAATCTGTGTGGATTAAGAACAACTGTGTTCGGAGAAATGGATGCCTTGAGCTGGAATAAGACTTACGTAAGTTTTTACTCCCTGTTTTAAAATTTTGCTCGAAATCAGTTGAGTCTGGTTTTGCAACTCATGTAAAAACAATTTTTAAAACTAATTGGATTTATTTGCTCTTAAAGAGGACATAGTATGACTTTATTTGGTTAGTGAAACACTAACCATATATATATATATATATATATATATATATATATATATATATATATGTATATATATAACATATAGTCTTGTTACATATTCATGTCTCCTTATTAACTAATTTACTTGCAAATAATAATAGATTAATCTAGTTGTAAAAAGCATGTTGTCACCTGAATAATATCAAATTCTATATTTGATAGAAAATCAATAATAACTATAATTGCAATCAGCAAACCCCAAGTTAAGTTGATAAGTTTCTCTTTTCTCCTCACCTGTACCTTTTCCATTTCAAAAAATTGAGATAAACAACCAGTGAGATAAAATTTTAGTTATAGCATAAGTTTATTTTGTGTACAGGTATATACTGTAAAATAATTCCTGTACTGGCAATAGCCATACTAAGTTTAGGATAATAACTTAAGACTTACTTTTAGCAACTTTCAAATATCCAATACCAAGAGTAGACTCCATTCTATGAACATTTGACATATATGACAGCTAGAGCATGTGTCTTTAACCTACTTCTATTTTTAATTCTTAATGAAGCAATATTTTTGTGAATAAAATGTATAAAGACATGAGGGGACAGAGGGAAGTAGTAGGTGTTTGAGAACAAGAGCTTGAATGAGCAAACCAGCATGATGTGTATTCAATGGAGAAGAACATGGGCTTCAAGAGCATTGCCATTAGTAGTCTTGAACTACAGATGATCCCAAGATGGAAATAAAATTCCTAAATTCAAAAATCATCGACTGAGAACATCCATAGAATTTGTCTAGAATTGACACTATTTTTTAGCCCCGCTGTTTAAAGTACCATTACATCTCTTTTTAACAGCTTTTAGATATGAAACCATCGGTTCTATGATTTTATTCTATGGCAGTAAGGAGGCCAAAATGATTTGTGATTATTTTGTCTTAATAAATGCAAATAATAAAAATAATTAAATTTTGTGTATGAAAGTTAGAAAAGGTAAGTAATTCACTAAAGCCTTAAAGTTATTTAATTATCTACAAAACAAAATACATGATGTTATTTCCTTAGAAGTCTGTATTTTAAAATTAGTGCTTGAAAAGTCCTATTTTTATATTTTTATATTTATTTGTGATGGGGAGCACACCCAGCAGTAGTTCTGTGTTGAAGGATCACTACTGATGGTGCCCCAGGAACTATATGGGGTGCAGGAATTGAACTAGGGCTGGTCACATATATGACAAATGTCTTCCCATTGTGTTATCAGCCTGGTTTGCAATTCCTGCTAATATTATTATAATTATGCAAGTTCAAAAATATTAGCAAATTAAAATTACTATTTTTTCAAGTTTATTTTATATTTATAAATAATTAGGTAATGTATTTTAATGTACATTACTAGTCATGTTACATGAAGAATTAATTAGGTTGTTACTGAATTGGTTATGTTTATATATATTAATAATATAAAGGTTTATTCAGAGAGGGGAAACAACATAAGAGATTGATTTATTCAGCAAGCTTAGCCTGGTAAATACAGAAATAAGTGCTATTTGAAGGAGGATGAATAAAATCCCTGCACTAAATATTTATATTTTAATGTGGGTCAAATATATACATTTAATTAATATAAAATAGCATTATTAGCATTGGCATATGAACCATGGAAAATTAACTGGCAAAGGTAACTGCAAGGTGTTTTAGTTTATGATATTTTTTCATTCTAGGTATGAAATTCAATAAAATTAATTTTTCTCAAGGTACCTGCAAAGATACAAATTTTAACTACTAAAAAATTATTAAGCAATTTTATCACTATTTATACTCTTACTATTTACATATCACTATTTACTTCACATAAAGTAGGCTTTAAGTTTCCATATCTGCAATTCGTAGATGTAGCTTTAAGGATAAGGCTATGCTTAGCATCTCCTTTTCTCCTTGCCTTGTTAAATGGGTGGGGGGAAGAGACAGAAAGACAGAGAGAGACACAGAGAGAGACCAAGAGACAGAGAGAGAAAGAGATAGAGACAGAGACAGAAATAGAGACAGAGACAGACAGAGACTCTATGTGTATTTATCTGATAGAATTTCTACAAGAATCACCTGAAACCAATTTCAAACTCAAGGACTGGAGCACGATTGAAAAATCAATAGTTTGTTTTCTTCAAGCTCATTTGGCTATAATATTTAGAGAAAAACCTTAGTTTAAAGAACATGTAGCAATGCTATGTTAATTTGGGTACTCAATATCTATCAACAGAGGATCCCTGGGAAAAAAAACATGAGTCAGTAGGCTCAGTCACCAAAGAAACGGATTCAGTAATTTTTGGATGAATACAAATTTTTGATTTTTAAAATTGAATTGTAAGGTTTTTTTATTTTTTTAAATTTGATTTTTAATGCTCCTAGGAGTTTAATATACTGCTATGAATTTGGGAACCAATGACCTCAAATAGTTCCTCAGATTCTTCTTAACCAAATCAATTGGAGAACTTTGATGTTTAATCAAAGTCTTCCAATATTCCTAATAACCAGGGTGGTGGCCAAACCACAATTACAAAATTACATCAGAACAACCCAATGGTGGAAACCAGGCATCTGTATCGTGAAGTGCATACAAGTCAATCAGAAGTGTTTGAATCAAAATCAACTTTGAGAAACACTTTTTTTTTTTTGTCCAAGAGAACAGAATAGAGATCATCCCTTTTTACATATAGGCAGGATCAACAGAGACACAAAATTCTGTACTTGCCCTTCCTCGTGAGTCTCCACTGACACATAAAAAATTCCTATGTGTATTGCACAAAAACCTCATCTTTACACTGTAATTAGAGCATCCTGAATTCACAACTGTTCCAAAATAGTTTTCTCTCAGAACCACTGAAAACTCACCTGCATTTTATCTCCAGCTCTATCCCTAGGCCTAAAACTAGACAAATTTAATCCACACTCCAATTTTGCACTCTAAGGAAAATAATCGCTTAAGAAACAGTGAAGTTAGATATCTTTCTTAAGAGTGTTTCGGCTATTTTTAATTCTTAGGAATGAATCCATGATAGAATTAGATCAGTTTGCTGTTTTTCTCTAGGACTGGAAGCCACCTGGCCCTCATTTGTTAATAAATGTTAACCAAAAATGTGGAAATCACTACACAAGATATTTAGAGAATTGGTCCTAAAGAAAAGGCAGCTATCATCAAAATACAAGACACATTATGAAACACAGTGTACAGGTGTATAGGTGACTTGTAAATGGCCTTAAAGGTTGTATTTTTCAAAATATAATTTGATATAATTCTATAAGAATTGCTTGGGTAATAGAAATAATATATACTAAGGCAACCTGAATGCTAACATTCCTGGTATTTTATTAAATTATTATTCACCAGAAATAATAGTGGAAGTAGTTTAATCTAAATCTTTAATTTCCTTCTCCCTATTCTCATTGCCACTAAGAAATAATTTTAAACACATTTCAAGGGGATTTATTCTTTGTTTGGGGGTCACACCAGGCAATGCTCAAGGGAACCCCAGTATTATAGTTCTAGCCCCTCAGAGTTTATGAAAAGAAGTTTTCCAATTTAAAATCGTGAAAGCTGTTTTATTTTGCAAGAAAAAATAGTAGATATTTAGTCTTAAAAATAAATTTAAAAAAAGTCCGGGGAGATAGCAGAGCTTTGGGGCATTTGCCTTACACACTGCCAACCCAGGAAGAACCTGGGTTTGAATATTGCCATCCCATATGATCCCCTGAGCCTATGAGGAACAATTTCTAAGTGCAGAGCTTGGAGTAACCCCTGAGTGACAACAGGTGTGGCCCAACAAACAAAAAAAAATTTTTTTTTTTAATTTGAGCCACAGCTAACAACTTTCAGGGGCTAGTCCTGGATCTAACCTCTTAGAGATCAGTCCTTCCCAGATTTCAGGGTACCATAATGGGTACTTTGGATGAAACCCAGATCTGTTGAATGTAGGTCTGCTGTGTGTAACACAAGTACCCGATGTGCTCCATACTATTGTTCCTGCCCACTTTTTAGTCTATTTTTAAGGTAACTAATTTAAATAATTTAAAGGAGATAAAGCTTTAGATTATTGAATTCCCAGACCTCTTAGTAAATAGGAGTTTTAATTTCAGAGCAAACTAGTTTAGATTTTCACTTGGTCCTTTAGTGACTGCATGACCCAAACACCTTTAGCTTTCTCCTTTCTTAACTGCATAATAAGGGTAATAGAGACTTTATAAAATTATTGTGAGAATAAAATAAATATGTAGGGATTACTTAAAATAGTCTCTGCTAACCTAAAAGGTACTCTAAAAAAATTATCATGGTTATTTCTACCAAGTATATCATTTAGAGAAGAGGAAATTTATTTGTAAAATTCCCAAATAATAAAAATAAAATCAGAAATAGATTTTCTTTATCAAGTGCAAAGGTGTATGCTTTTATTATTTTATTTTTGGTTCTTGGGTCACACTCAGTGGCACTCAGGGTTTACTCCTGGCTCCACACTCAGAAATTGTTCTGGCAGGCTTGGGGGACCATATAAGATGCCAGGAACGTGCTTTTAAACTTTTATGTAAGTTCTAGGTCACTGAGATAGAACAATGGGTACGAAAACATGGCTGATCTGGGTTCAATTCCCAGAATTCCACATAGTTTTCTGAGCATCATCAAAATTAATTCCTTAGTGTAGAACCAGGAGTAGCCCTGAGTATCACCACTAGTCATGGCTAGAAACCAAATAAATAAAAGTTTTACATAAATTCAAGCAAGGTGATATTTTACTCTTTATTCTCCAGAAAGCAATATTTACAAGAAACATCCTATAATCAATGTTGAAATTTTTCCGAGAGAGACAAAGTTGTCTTGTGAATGTGATAAATTTTTTTTTCTTGGATATACCTAGAAAAAATGGCTATCCTAGAAGAACAAACTTGTAGTTAGAGAGTTAGAACTTTCCTGGGAAAAATCATCACAGTTTGTGAAAATAGTTATACTTTGAGACCAAATCATCTTTATATCCATTGCCTTTATTAAATAACTTTCTAAAAATGAAGATTCATTTTCCCTTCAGTAATAGAATATTTAAAAACTTATAAAAGTCCTAATTTTAGATGATCTACATTGTAATCATACTGTTTTTTTTCTTAAACAGTTTTTATCTTAATTTGGATAACATTATTTGGTTTACATCATGCAGTAGTCTTTCCTTTCCTTATGAACGTCTCAAGTTCTTCAAATGGGGTAAACATGACATGTGGCTTTTTTATATAGATGTTTTTTCTTATAGAACTACCTTTGGTTTTTTGTTTGTTTGTTTGTTTTGTTTGGTTGTTTGTTTTTTGTTTTGGGGGGGCTTGTTGCACATTTTTTATTGTTGTCGTCGTTGTTTTGGGACACAACGGGGAACGCTTGGGAGTTGCTCCTGACTATGTGCTCAGAATTCACTCCTGACTAGGGGGCTATATGGGATGCTGGGGGATCAAACTGGGGGTCTGTCCTGCGTCAGCCACTTACAAGGAAAATGCCCTACTGCTTGTGCCACCTCTTTGCCCCCTCATTTTATTTTTAATAAAGATTGAATGTCACCAGCTATGCTAATATTTTAGGATTTTAGTACCCAAGATAACCAATTAATCCAGAAGTGAACTTGATAAAAATGAACAGATAACCTTTGCTCAGGAATCTAGAATAATATCTCTGAGAGCTTAAACAGGTTTCTGAGAAGAGCTAAGACAGGTCATTTAAATCTGGGACAGACATTATGCTACCAGAAGAGCCATAGTATATATGTTTCAGAAATGATTAATTATTAAGTTTCATACATTACTACCAAGCTAGTGCATTAGCCAACTTGCAGAACAGTATTTATATTAACTTTCCATAGACTTCTTCATTATTTGGGGGGCTGGGGGAGTCATACTTGGCAGTGCTCAGAGTTTACTTCTAGCTAGATTCAGGGTTCACTGACAGCAGTCTCAGAGATGCTGGAGATTAAAGCCCCATGTCCTACCAGCTGTAATACTGTTCTAGCCCACTCCTTTTCATTCTTATAAATAGAACCTAATATTTCCACTTTTCCTTTTTCTGCTGTTATTGATTTTTTTTTATTCCAGAAATAAAAGGGGTTTGAAAAAATATATTCCAATGTCAGAGCTTCTTTGTAATGTTTCTGAGGATGGGTAGACAGATTTTATTTTAAATCTTCCCATGTTAATAAGTAATATGTTATATGATCGTTTCATTAATCTATTAACAAATTCCAAATTTTGAGAGTGGATTCAGAGATAGGCATAAAGCTATCACTGTAATGTCTGCTTTAGTCACATCTCTACTTTAAAGTTGGTTTTTCTCTCAAGATCATCATCCAGGTAATTTTATTTGCTCAAGTCTTGTCTTTAAGAAACTGAGAGAGCTCCCGTTCCACTCTATCTAGACAAGAAACTACTGCTATCCATTCAACTAAACCATCCCCAGCACTAATAGCTGTTTGAGAAATGTCCCTTTCTACACTTTGAGCTCCTTGACGTCAGAGAACATATTGTATATGTCTGTTTAAATGCTAGCACAGTGCAATTTGAGCACAGAAGGTTCCATAAATGTTTACTAAATTGCTCTAGCATTTTAATCAGAGGCTCAAATTAGTGAATTGATTGCTTCTGGTCATTCACATAAAGTTCCACAGATGCGCGCACATTTGAATAGACATGTGAATTATGAGGTGATTTCTGATTTTTAGTTTCGCTATAAAATACATTTAATACTATTCCCAAGGTAGAATTTTAAAATGTTTAGATATTTTAGTATATGGCCAAATACTTTAAACACATAATGGTAGCATTATTTTTAAGATCATAAATTTGAAGCATCAGAGTTGAAAAATTTTATTTTTATCTCCCTTGAAATTTTCACAGGTGGTATAGGTGAGTGTTAATTTCAGTATGCAATCAAACATGCAAATGCTGGTAAAATGTCTGACCAACCAATGTGACTAACTTCATGATTGATCTAATGCAATTTGATTTATCGTGGAAAAATATCAGTATGCTGACATACTAAAACATGAGCGATCACATTTATGCCACATATCTGTTGACCAAAACATAATGACATTATTTCAACCTATAAATTTCAGATTAAACAAAATCTGAATCTTTCATTCTTCTAGCCAAGAAAAAGGGTGAGATAATATTACATTATTTTATAATTATTTTAGAAATCAAAGAAATTAGAGCTGGTCTATCTTTAACTGAATGCCAGCGATTACCGTTCACTTATCATGAAATTGTTAGCATTTTTATACAATTTAGCAAGAGTTTAATAATAATTCAGTGATAAGAAGGCATATTGACATGTTAACATCTTACCCTTGACACCCCTTATGAATATCTGCATACATCATGTCTTTTAATAAATCTGTAATTATCTTATTCTACAACAATACCAGCATAAAATATACACAATTCTAAACTTAGAGCATAGAATTTATAAGAACAAAATCCCTAGAAAGAAACAGCCTAATTTCTTTCAATAATGACATCTTAAGTGATAGTATTGCTGTCCCAATATACTTTAAACAGTGCAGTCACTTTTTTAAATGAGATGGATCATGCACTTCATAAAATGAGCTTTAAGACACAAAATGTCAAAATAGAATAAGATTGGAGGGAAATGTCAACATTGAACAAATGCTTGTGAATGCATTCCCATGCCATCTCCCTTTAAATTACTTAAAATAAATGGATACCAATTTTAAGCTGTCACTATCAAAATGGGATATTCTTTCAAATACTATCTTATGAATACGTAATTTATCTGATTTCCATATTGAGCCTCCAAAACCAGCCAACAAATCATAGAAAGTGGATCAAAAAGATGAATCCAACCTTCTGCTGCCTACAAGAAACACATCTGAATAATCAGAACAAACATAGATTCAAAATCAAAGGCTGAAGGCAAATCATCCAAGCAAACAATACACTCAAAAAAGCTGGGGTGGCCATATTAATATCTGATGATGCCAACTTTATACTCAGAAAAGTGATAAGGGACAAAGATAGACACTATGTACTAATCAAGGGATATGTGCAACAGGAAGAAATCAGACTATTAAACATATATGCACCCAAATGAGAGACCAGCAAATTATCTAATACAGTTACTGACAAATCTGAAAGAAAAAATCAACGATAACACAATAATTATGGGAGACCTCAACATGACCCTATCAACACTTGATAGGTCAACCAGATTGAAACCCAACAAAAACATACTAGTCCTGAATAGAGAAATGAAAGAAAGAGGACTAGTGGATATATATGGACACTCCATTCCAAAAACCCTGGATACACATTCTTCTCCAACGTACATGGGTCATTCTCCAGGATAGACTACATGCTGACACATAAAACATACCTCCACAAAATCAAGAGGACAGAAATCTTGCAAGCTACCTTTGCCGACCACAAGGCTCTGAAATTAGATGTGAACTACAAAGCCACACAGAAGAAAAACATTAACAACTGGAAATTAAACACCCTGCTACTGAACAACCAGTGGGTCTGAGATGAAATCAAAAAGGAAATTAAAACTTTCCTGGAAACAAATGATAATGAAGACACAACCCCCCAGAATCTATAGGACACAGCAAAAGCGGTCCTGAGAGGAAAATTTATAGCTCTACAAGCACACAGCAGGAAGAAAGAAGGGGCATACCTGAATAACCTAATGACACAACTCAAAAAATTAGAAAATGACCAACAAAAGGAACCAAAAATAGGGAGACAGAAGGAAATAACAAAGCTCAAAGCAGAATTCAATGAAATGGAAAACCAAAGAACAATCTGAAAGATCAACGAAAGCAGAAGCTGGTTCTTTGAAAAAATAAACAAGATTGATAGGCCATTGGCAAAACTCACAAAGAAAGAGAGAGAGAGAAATCTGATAACCCATATTAGAAATGAAAAGGGGGAGATCACAACAGATACTGTAGATATCCAAAGGGTAATCAGAGACTACTTTGAGAAACTTTATGATACTAAACATGAGAACCTGGAAGAAATGGAAAAATTCTTGGACACATATAACCTTCCACACTTAAATAAGGAGGAGGTAGAATTTCTAAACTCCCCCATCACCACTGAGGAAATTGAAAGTGTAATCAAACATCTACCCAAAAAGAAAAGCCCAGGCCCAGATGGATTTCCTAATGAATTTTTTCAAATCTTTCAAGAGGTGATACTACCAATCCTAGACAGATTGTTCCATGAAATAGAAAAAATGGGAATACTCCCAAACAGCTTTTATGAAGCCATCATCACCTTGATACCAAAACCAGACAGAGATGGTGCCAAAAAAGAAAATTACAGACCAATATCCCTGATGAATGCCAATGCAAAGATCTTCAATAAAATTCTGGCAAATAGGATCCAATGGGTCATCAAGAAGATCAAACACCACGATCAAGTAGGTTTCATTCCAGGAATGCAGGGTTGGTTTAACATTCGTAAATCTATCAACATCATACACAACATCAACAAGAAGAAAAATAAAAATCACATGATCATATCAATAGATGCAGAGAAAGCATTTGATAAGGTCCAACACCCATTCTTAATCAAAACTTCAGCAAGATGGGAATGGAAGGAACCTTCCTCAATCTAGTTGAAGCCATCTACCACAAGCCAATGGCAAATATCATCCTTAACAGAGAAAAACTAAAAGCCTTCCCTCTAAATTCTGGTACAAGACAAGGCTGTCCGCTCTCACCACTCCTCTTCAACATAGTACTGGAAGTTCTTGCTATAGCGATCAGGCAAGAAAA